>CM061261.1:15875000-16102500 GCA_030848825.1 Tadarida brasiliensis
CCCTACTCTGTCTAGATTTCTGCTTAGTCATCATTTGAGCGTAGCTTTTGACCTCATGATTGGTGCCTCATTGACCCAAGATGACCACGTCATCTCTAACATTGTGCCCATGTGCAGAGAGGGAAAAAGGACAGGCAAAGGCAAACGTATGTTAGCTCTCTCACCCTCTTTTACAGAGTTTTCCAGGAAACCCCCTTGAGCAACTTCTCCCTAATCTTGTTAGCCAGAACCATATTCGTGGCCTGCCTAGCTGCAAAGACCATTGGGAAATGTAGTTTGGGCACATTGCTGCTCTTTAAAAAACAACAACAACAAAAACAAGCTTCTGTTAATATAGAAGATTTCTGTTAATATAGAAGGTTAGAAAGCATATCGGGTAGACAAGTAGCAATTAATAGTTACATGTTTATTTTTATGTTTACATGTTTTTTAAATCTTATCTTTCATTAATTATAGTAAGATTACAATTCCTTTATGAATGCATAGAAACTTTTATTTTATTTATATTTTTTATTTATTTTGCAATTACAGTTTACATTCAATATTATTTTGTATTAGTTTCAAGCGTACAGCATATTGGTTAGACAATCATATACTTTACAAAGTGTTCCCCCTGATATTTCCAGTACCCAAATGGCACCATACATAGTTACTACAGTATTATTGACTATATTCCCTATGCTGTACTCTACATCCCCATGACTATTTATTTATTTATTTTTTGGTACATGCCCCTAGCGGGAACAGAACCCAAGACTCTCTGGTCTGCAGGCCAACGCTCCAACCACTGAGCCAAACCGGCCAGGGCAACCCATGACTATTTTGTAACTACCAATCTGTACTTCTCAATCCCTTCACCTTTTTCACCTAGTCCCCCAACCCCTCTCCCCTCTGGCAACCATCAGTCTGTTCTCTGTATCTGTGAATCTCTTTCTGTTTTGTCTGTTCATTTATATTGTTCTTTAAATTCCATATATAAGTGAAATCGTATGGTATTTGTCTTTCTCTGAGTGACTTATTTCACTTAGCACAATACCCTCTAGGTCCATCCATGCTGTTGCAAATGGTAAAATGTCGTTCTTTTTTGTGGTTGAGTTAGAATATTTTAAATTTGAGTTGATTCCAAGAAAAAAAAAAAAGGTAATTAATCAATGGTTGTTGGTAGTATGTAGAAATGATAAATTACAGAGATGGTCTTTGGGTGATTGGAGTTGAGTAAGCAATCCCATCAGTAAGTAACAACTGCTGTGGGGTTCTAAGAAATATAAGAATCAAAAAGACATTTAAACATGCGCTCTGGTCTTTTCCATATCTAACACAGTGGCAGGAGAGATATACATGAAAACCATCACTTCTGCACTAGACTGTGGAGAACAGCAAAATATTTGAGGGCACAGGCTTTTTGCAAACAACAAGCTGAAACAAAACCCTCGATCAGCTGGATTTCTGAGTCTACAAATCTGTTCGTGAGTGCATGCATTATGACTGAAGGCCAGCATCTGGCTAATGTCAATGCTTGCCCAGTAATTTCCACCTTCATTGGGTAGCTGTGGACGCTGTTAATCTCGATAAGAGGTAATGGAGAGGTTCTTCTCATTAGCTGGGCCTGGAGAGGCATCATCCAGTCACCTGAAGTGTCAATAAACACCGGCTTTTAATGGTGTTGGCTTAGTGATAACGATACTGCGCATTTCTGTTTGTCATTATGAGATCTAACATTGGCTGATTCCCTCTGGGTAGAGACTCATTATCAGGTAGAGGAATAGAGCAATTGGTATCTCTCTGAATCAATCATTGGCCTTCCCTAGTCTATCTCTTTAATCATAAATTTGTTAAAGGGAGGCAAGAACATGTTTCTTAGTTTCACTGACATAAACTGTAAGACATTTAAAACATGGTGGTCTTAATAAAATCTAAGAGTTAAGAATAAAATTCAAACTGATCACGACCATGATCTCAAGAAAACAGCAAAAACCTAAATAAGAGCATACAATGAAGAGAGGAAGTCAAAAGTGCAACTAGAGTGTGCAGAAGGAAAGAAAATAATGAAATGATCAACTGACCACATGTTGAATAGAAATCAAATATATGGGAATGAATAACACTATTCTAGGTTGTTTTTGGAGAAAAAGCTGTCCTCAGAGCTTAATGGGGTTCTAGATCCCATTAAGTCACTGCTTAAAACAAACAAAAAAAAGAGGTATAATTTGTATACCATGAAAATCAGCCATTTTAAATGTTTAGTTCAATGATTTTTAGTAAATTTATTCAGTTGCACAACCATCACCCAATTCAATTTTTAAGGCATTTCCATCTTCCAGAAAAACTCCTTTTGCATCCATTTGCTGTCAGGCCTAATTCCAAACCTCAGCCCCAGGAGAACAATGATCTATTTTCTTTCTTATTGATTTGTGTTTTCTAGAAATGTGTTCCAATTGAAATCATACAGTATGTAGTTTTTATGTCTGGCTTCTTTCACTGAGTATAATGACTTGAGGTTTATCCATGCTATAGTGTTTATCGAGAGTTTGTTCTTTTTTATTGCTGAGTAGTACTCCATTGTATGGATATATCACATTTTGTTTCTCCATTCATCAGTTGATGGACATTTGGATTGTTTCCACTTTTAGGCTATTATTAATAATGTTGTTATGAATATTCACTTACAAGTCTTTGTGAATATCTTTCCATTTCTCTTGGATGTATACCTGGAAGTGGAATTCCTGGGTTGTAAGGTAAGTATAATTTTGGTTTTTAAAGACACTTCCAAACTGTTTTCTGAGATGGCTGTATCATTCTATATTTCCACCAGAAATATATGAGTTCCAGTTTCTCTATACTAGCACCATTTGTTCTAATCAGTCTTCTGGATTTTAGCCATTCTAATGGGTGTAAAGTGGTATTTCTTTAAAGTCTAATAATGTTGAATACCTTCTCATGCACTTCTTAACCATTTGTACCTTTTTGATCAAACATCTAGTCAAGTGTTTGGCTCATTTTAAAATTTGGGTTCATTGTCTTCTTACTGAGTTGTCAGATACTCTATGTATCCTAGATACAAGTCCTGTAGGAGATTTTTGATACACATATATTTTGTCCCAGTCTTTGACGTGTATTTTCATTTTCTTAGAGGTGTTCTATAAAGAACAACATATTTTCATTTTGATGAAGTCCAAATCTTAAAATAAATAAAAAAATTTGAATAAACATTTCACCAAAAAAGATACAAATGACAAAAACTTTATTGGCCAATGAAGACATTTTTCCTTGTATTGTCCTTTCAAAGCACACATGACACAGTTCCTAAAGCCTCTTCACTGACCTCGTTCCCAAGTCTGGGTATTGACAGACTTGCCATTCTCATCAGAAGTTACACCATGTTTCCCTTGGTTCAAGGTTCAGGGAAATCACAGCAATCCATGAGTGTCCTAATAAGCTCTGGTGATATTTAAGTTTGCTTCTGAAGAGCGGAAGGGTGGCTGATCTAACTAGAACCTATTTGGTAAAACATAACCTATTAGAAATGAAGGTATTTATTATCATCAGAGGAGAAGGAGGTGCTAAGTGGAGGGCAGTGATCTTAGCATGGGACCACGGGGGCATGGTGGGATTAATGAGAATGGGAAAGGAAAGGAAGGGAAATGGACCAGGACATCTGACAGGCCTTCATGACTGACTGTGTGTGGGATGTGAAAGAAAGTGAGACTCTAAAGTGAGTGATGTGGAAGAAGGTGACTTCTTGAATTTAGTAATTAGACAGAGGAACTGGAGAATTCATCAATTTAGATGATAAAGGGGTAGAGTTGTAAATGACCCATATTTTTAATATGTATATATTCCAAATTTGAAAAATGGCCCCATTTCAAGCATGAATGATAATTCCAATTTCTTCTACTTATTGGAACTTTGTAGTTGTCTGAAAAGAACTTTACACATATTGTCTCACTTACTCTAAAAAATGAGGAGAAGGAAACTCAGAGAGGTGAAATTACTTGCCCAAATTTGAAAACCAGTAAGTAGAAGATAAAGGACTTAAGACAGGCTAATCTGACTTGAAGGTACTCCACTTCTCCTTGAAAACAAGCCAGCTTCACTGGAAACGAAACTGCAGTCTCCTCGGCACGTTAATCCTAGAAATAGATCTCCTGGGGAGGAAATTTTAACTGGTTAGGAGAGGGTGATCTCTTTGAGTCAACGCTACTAAATTCAACTAGGGATGTTCAAAATGGGCAACCACAAGGCCATGATAAATGTGCTTACTTTTCTTAATTGCCCATTTACCAAAAAAGAGCAGGCATCCAAGGACATAAGGATCTGGCCAAGGGTATGGTCATGTGGAAAAGAAGGGGTTGAGAGATGGCCACATGAACACCAGCCCCTTTTGCCTATGGCTCATAAATCTGTCTGTGTGGTGACTCTGCTGGCCTGTACATCAGAAGTCTCTGGCCCATGACACTGTCTCCAGAGTCCTGTCCAGACATCCCTGATTTCTCTCGAAGGCCAGCCTGAGGGAACTAACCACCGGGGCTTGGCCTGCCCCCAGAGAATGCCAGAGGGCCTGAGGGAGGACGCACAGCAGCTGGAGCCCTGCAGCCCTTACCCAGGGAGTGACAAGAGTCTAATAGCAGGTTATGCCTCTTGTCACTTGGCTTGAGTGGTTGTTCAGTCCTGAAAGTCCTCCAGGCCTGAGTAAGAAGTAAAGCAGACAGGCCAGAACTGGGAGGTCAGTGCGAGGTGACCTCTGTGTGAGAACATTAGGAAATTTCGCTTTCAGTTGAAGGATTGGTGTGCTCTCCAGCCTGGTGATGGCTCTGTGGCCAGAAAGGATAGGAAGAGCTCTGTCCATTCAGCTGGGTGGAAAGACCAAATAGAAGTATCTGTCATCTCCTGGTGCCTCCATGTGTTCCAAATTCACCAACATTCTCAGGAATCGACTTCATGAGGCTTTAGTTGTTGCTATTACCATGAGGTTGCTTTGCATTGCAAACAGGGAAGTGGTCATTTCCATTCTGTTAAGGAGGCTCTCATAACACTATGGATTGATTACATATCATTAAAGTGTACCCAGGTATTTCAGTTGTTTATGACTGTGTAACAAATCACCCCGAAATGTAGTAGCTTAAAAGAACAGCAGCCAATTATTTGCTCATGATTCTATGATTTGGGCTGGGCTCAGCTGGGCATTTTGTCTGCTCCATGTGGTATCATACATGTGCTTATAGTCAGCAGAAAGCTCTAGAAGACCTGGATGATCGAAGAGAGCTCATTCACAGATCTGTCTGGCACCTCAGTTGGGATGGCCAGAATGGCTGGGGCCTGGCTAGGTTTCCTTCTTCCCTCTTGGTCTTCCATCCTCAGGGCCTCCCTACCCACATGGCCTCTCATGCTTAGGGAGTCTATCCCAGATTTCCTCACAAGCCATCTCAAGGCATGCAGAGTATAAAAGTGGAAACTGTAACACTGGTGAATGCATATTCCTGGAGCGTGCTGTGATCATCCACCACATTCTCAATGTAATGTTTATATTTTCACAAGCAACACACTTTCAATAGTGGTGGGACCCCAAATTCTAATATAGGACAATAAGCGCATCATTTGCAACTGGTACCAAGTCTTCCAGCAAAGCAAGAGTCCCATCTTCTTTGGTTATGTCATGCTAGGAAAGTGGGTTTACATGGAGCATAATGATTGCATCTCTACCTGCCCTATAATGATACCGCATCCATATGCACACAAGCAAGGGAATGATTGCATCTCTTCCTGCAATGTAATTATAACAGGTTTATCTGCAATGCAAGGATACCAATTTCCACCTGAAATGCAATTGATATTATCATTATGGGCAATATAACCAGCGTATCTCTACCATAAATGTAATTAACACGTTGTCTTTTGTATACCAAAGATTGAATTTCTAGGAGAAATGCAATAGCAGTTCTATCGGTGGGGCAATGATCCCATCTATTTGTGCAAGTTAATTATCCCTTTTCCACTCGCCAAGCCCTAACGATAGGTATTCCTGCGGGGCTCGCCTCTCTGCCCTTGGGGTAATGATCACATATGCAGTGAGAGATAACAAAACTGTCTTCGGGGCAATGATCAGATTCCTTAGCACAGGGTAATGATAACATATCCACTTTAACCTGAAGATAACCGGCCTCTTGTCAACGCTCTGGTGCCAGCTTCCCCAGCAGTGAGAATGGGTGTCAGACATTGTCACAGGAGGGGTTCAACTCTACCTGATGTTAATGGTGCACCTTGTGGGAAGCAGAATCCTACTGAGAGGCGGTAGCATGACAGGAACAATATGCTAGAGACAAAGATCTGAGTTTAAATAGATGCACTCTTCATCTGTGTGGCTTTGGGGAGCTGATTCGGCTTCTCTAAACTTGTTGCAAAACTGAGGACGATAACAGCTATTTTTTTTGGGGGGGGGGGAATATTGGCATGAACATAATATTTCTCAACCTACTGCCTGGCTCTTAAAAAAATGTTTGTCAATGTTCTTCTCCTTCCAGTTGCTGTCCAGATCACACCCTCATCCTGCCTCCCATAGGATCCAAATCTTATGTGACTGGTCCCCACTCAAACCTCAACTGATATCTGTACATTCCTTTTCTTAAGCTGTTCCTCTTACCCTCTCTTCTGACTTTTTGCTGGTTTCTGCCGGTAAATGTGTCTGTACCTCCTACATCTTAGAACTTTGTTTTCTGACTTGAATTCAATATCTTCAATGGGAAACATATAATTTTTTTTAGTTTTCAGAATTGTTCTGCTCGTTTTCTTGTTTGGTCATTGGTACTACCGTCTATCTACAGGTCTAGGGTCGACACCTGGAGATCCGTTCCCTCCTCGCCGCGCCGTGTTCAGTATTTCCCATCTACCACGAGCCCTTTGGTCTTGGCTCAGGCCTTCGGTATTGTTCCCACAAATGGTGATTTAACTTGTCTTGGGCTGTGGAAATATTTTCCAAGGGAAAAGGAAGAGATCAATGAATCTGAGTATATAAAAGCACTAAAATGTCATTAAATTGTACATTTTTAAAAGAGCAGTGAAAACATTTTAAATGGACAAAGAATAGTTGTTAGGTGTTTTTTGGAAAAAGTGTTCACATTCTTGGTAAGCAGAAAATTTTGTCAATTAGCTATAAAATTATGAATGTTTCAATAGTAAAATAGGACATTACATCCAGCAACTGGCTGAAGAAGATAGTCCAACAACTTATAAATGTGAAACAATTTTAATACCTCTAATAACTAAAATAAGTTCATATTTATATAGTATTATCAGTTTCCACCAGTAATATTTTCAATGAAAAACCCCACAAAATTTTAGAAAAAAAAAAATTATAGTTACCCAATAACTCGTTACAACTAACTGAAGTGCCCCTCTCTAGAAAAGCAGATACATGCATCTGTATTTAGATATAAAGACAACTCAATAGGGCTAGATAGGTAGGAAGAAGTTTCAGAAATCTTACAGAAAAGTACATTATTAAAATTTATCTACTGCCGTCTGGCCGGTGTGGTTCAGTGGTTGAGCATTGACCCATGCACCAGGAGGTTGCTGGTTCGATTCCTGGTCAGGGCACATGTCCAGGTTGTGGGCCTGATCCCCAGTGGGGGGCATGCAGGAGATGGCCAATTGATGTTCTCTCTCATCGATGTGTCTATCTCTCTCTCCCTCTCCTTTCCTCTCTCTCTAAAATCAATAAAGGAAAAAATTATAAAAAATAATTATCTACTGCAAAAGAAAATTTCCAAAAGAAAATTTCAAGAAACTGTTATACAATACTCAAATATGCATAAAAGTTATGACCCTTAAGTTTTGGGAAAAGAACTAATTAAGGAGATGCCAGTCTTCCAGAACTAGATATCTGAAGACGTTATTAAAGCAAGCTAATACATTAAGCAAGATTTAGTAGAATTTAAAAAATTTTAGTGAAATCCACATTGGGCACAGAAAAGTGTGTAATTTATGCTGTGGAAACTGAGTCAGCAGTGTAGTGGGTAGTTTAAGAAAACAGCTGAAAAAAAAAAAGAACAGTGAAGTAAAAATGGCAAGAGAGAAAATTATAGAATGGACAAAGAATAAAGAAACAAATAGAAAGAATAGGTCCTCTTTAGAAAAGAAACAATCAGGAAAATGAAGAGAGCAACAAAAATCACATTGGCATTAAAAGAAAATTCTATTTTATGAGGGAGAAACTACATTTGCAAATTGGAGAGATGTACTGAGAATCAGGTAAAAATCTAGAATGAAATCAGGAAAAATCTAGGTACATTACTAGCCCATTTTTAACCACAGAATTTTTAAATGCTAAAATCATTGGGTAAAATGAATAAAAATTTATAAGCAAATTTTAAACAATATAAATATTTCAATACCTAGGAGGAACAAAAATCTACGAAACCTGAGACTTTACATCTAAAACGTGAAATGCTGGAAGAAAAAGTAGCCATGATGATATAGGCCTTTGATGGGGTAGGCTGTGTACTTGTGTGCACACACATGTGTGCATGTTTTGTTTTGTTTTATAAGTAGGCAGCCAAGTTGTCACATCCCAGGAAAAGCATATATTCTTTGTGAAAAACAAAAATAAAAAATACTTCTGTTACTTATGGTTGCCTCTTGGCAGGGAGCAGAGATGTGGGAGGGGACAAGAAATAAATCTTGAACCTGTGCTTCTGTTGGTTGACACAGGACACAAAACATCTTATCATGTAAAGGTGAATTTTAAAAAAAATCCGTAAAGCACCAAAAACAGTTTAAAAAAAATCCAGATCTACCTGCTTTCTGTCTGGTTAAAATAATAAATACCAATTTCAGCAGTTGGGAAAGAAGCCACATAATGTAAATTTAATTTTGTAATAACACAAATCTGGTTCTAAACATTTACTTTAAAAGCCAAGGGGTGTGTGTGCAGAAGAAAGAACACAGTGAGCTAATACCTGGTCTCAGCAGGGCTGTGATAGACACCATTTCTTCTAAAACGACAATTCAGGTGAGAGAGGTTAAATGATCATATTGAAATATCTACAATATTTTAAATACTATTAAAAGCAGGATGCATGCTGGAAAACTGTATGTTTTTATTTTAAAGAAAACATAGCAAAAATAGGCAGAAGTGTGAGTGTGTGTGGGATAACAAAGCATTTAACGAGGCACACACTCGGGCAGAACAGACTGCTTTCACCATGCTAATTCACCAGAAGATTCAAACAACAGCAACCACAAAATATTAGCAGAGAGGAGACACCGTCCTCGTCATTTGCGAACAGCAGCATCGCCTACCTGGAAGGCCCTGGCACATGGTGATGTCCGTCACCTCCGTGCCTTTATGTCCTGGACTCCTGACTACGAAGCCCACCCTGGTGTACCCCCTCCGTGAACGAATGCTCTTTGAAACGTGCATCTGGCCTTTAGAAAAGACCTTGTCTCAACATGCCTCCTCCCAGAGGCCTTTGCAAGCTGCTGGAAGACCCCTTGGTGCTCAGTGTGGTTCACGCTTAGAGCCCTTTGACGAGCAGCCCTCCGAGGGCGGGCAGTCATCCCAGCTTTGTCATCCCAGCTCCTGTGGAACCAATACCGGATGCATTTGAGGCCCTTTGTCATTTGGGAGGAGAATGCATGAGTAAGTGAATAAATTCATAAGTGACTCCAACGTGCTGACACCCACTAGGCTTTTAATCAGCTTGACGACTTTGCTGAGCCGGCTCCTGGTGTGCACCCTTCTCTCTGAGTAAGCCCCGGCTCCAGACTGTGGGACCTCTCATAACAGTTTGGTGTTTTTCTACCCCTGAAATGGCTCTCTTGAAAGTCACCACAAATAGCTGCTTCACGCTCCTCATCTTGGGAGGGTTACTTGGTGGCGAGAGTTGAGGCAGGAGGATAAGCTGTGTGTCCCTGCGTGTGCGTGCGAGCGCGCACGTGTCTGTGTGCACACCTGTGTGTGTGTCTGTCCCTTTAAAAGGAGAGGGCAGAAAGAAGAGGGAGGAGTAGAAAGGCCTGGCAGGCGAGGGGAGAGCACATGCAGATCAGGGAGGAGAGAGGTAGGTAACAGGGAAGATGCTATGTGGAGAGGACCGGCCTACCCTTTGGATGGGGACTAGGGTCGTATTGGAAGAAAAAAGGTTCCGTGAAAGAAGAAAGGAGTGCACCTAGGTCACCCCACCTGAGGACTGGGGAGAGGACAGCAGAAGACCCAACCCTAAGTACATACTCAATCACTGTGCGAATCAAAATGTTCACCTAGCACCCAGATCTGGGTTTATAAATGTTGTACCTGGATAAAAAGAGCCAGAGCTCTTCGGAGAAATGGCTGATTTGGGATACGGAAAGGAAACCATGAGATGAGCCCGGATCATCTTGCATTGTCAGAAAGTAAGAAAGTGCTCAAAGAACCAAAGGATAGGATTATATCAAAGAGACGCAGGGTCCGGCCGGTGTGGCTCAGTGGTTGAGTGTCGACCCATGCACCAAGAGGTCGCCAGTTCGATTCCTGGTCAGAGTACATGCCCAGGTTGTGGGCCAGATTCCCAGTGGGGAGCATGCAGGAGGCGGCCAATCGATGTTCTCTCTCATCGATGTCTCTCTCTCTATCTCTCTCTCTCTGTTTCAAATCAATAAAGAAAACAAACAAACAAAAAACCCAAAGAGATGCAGGGTCCAACCTGAAAGAGCTCCTGATAGCAAATGCTGGTAGAGTTTGAGCAACAAAATAAATAATGATAATATTGGATTGTAGCCTCCCAAATAAAATGAAGAACCCACGAACCCATGCTGATATAAATAACTGATTGACTGAATGACAACATGAAGGAGAAGGAACACCTCTTCCTTACAAAAGAATGCTAACTGATATTTGCAGAAGGATGAGGGAAGTACAGCTCGCCATTGGAACACCACCGTAATAACTGCTCCAGGCACAGCCCACTGACAGCGCTAAAGCCAGCGCGTAACTCTAAGGAGAGCAGGGCACCTGTATCATCTCCAAGTATCTTCCCCCAAGTTTGCTAACTCCTGTGGTGGCTTTAACATCGGAGACCCTTCCTTCCAAGAGGTGGAGCTTAATTCCTCTCTCTTAGAGTGTGGCTGGACTGAATGACTTGCTTCTAACAAATAAAGTGGAGGAAGAAGAACTATATGGTGCAGAAACTAGCAAACACAATAAGAACTGAGTAATCCAGGTTGACACCACCAGTAATAAGACATGAAAATCATGTGCCTCTGATGAAATGTGATAAGTGTATCACCTCTGTGATGGTCTTTCTGAATGTCAATAGCCTCAGTTTATTCATTGAAAACACACCAAACAAACCCAACTCAAGGGACCTTCTACAAACACCAAACCAGCACTCTTTAGATTCTAAAGAGGACGAAATGCAACCTGGTCTCCTGGATTGGATCCAGGAACAGAGCAAGGAAGAGAGGGGGACTCTGTAGGAACTTGCAGATTAGTTAATAGTATATATAAATATGAATTTCTCAGTTTGGATAACTGGACCATGGTTACATGAGATACTAATATTAGAGGGAGCTGGGTGACGGTGAGACAGGAACACAGTACTATCGTCACAACTCTCCTGTGAATCTAAAATTATGGCAAGCAATATTTGAAATGGACACGCTTGAGCTTCTCAGACCTCCTACCATCCCACCCAATTCCAGGGAGGCAACCCTTGGTTAAAAAAGACTTCTTAGTAACCAATGCGTCCTTTCTGGAGAGCCAGGAAGCATCAGGAAAGCAGTAAGTTATGTGACCTGCCTCTTTATAATTTTTCTCATTGTGCTCTTTATTGTATGGATGTCTATGTATATATTTTCCTTGTCTTTTATCTTATTTAGGCAATTCTCTAGAGTTCAGCTGTCGCTCAGGGCATCAAGCGAATGTTCTCCTTAGCAATGGTTGCACAGCTGCATGCATGGTGAGCCCCGTTATCACTCCTGTTATTAAGTGGGCTGTTGGAGATGTGGGTGGACGGGAGGCAGGCCACAGTCTGAAGGCAAGGGCTCTTCCTAACACTGCCTCCCCTCCCTCACCCACTGAGACCGCTGAGCCAAGAAAGAAGGCTCGTGTAGAAAGAGATGCAAATGGCTGATCCCACCCCCTGATGTGGGGAAATGCCAGAGGTTTCCATTGGCTTTGAGGCACCGACTTTCGTGATTTATAAAATAAAGCCCTTCTTTATTGACCACTTAAAGAACTGCATCTGTTGAGATCCCACACCATTTCAGGGACTGTCCCGGGTGATTTGTAAACGTTGTCTCACGCAGTCCTCCCAATAAGTCTATAAAGAGGATGGAGTCATCTTCTCTTTATAGATAGGAAACGGAGGCTGAAAGATGCTAAACCACCTGCCTATAGTTTTCCACATGTAGTTTTAGCAGGTGGTAGGGCCCAGATTCAAATCTCGGTACAGCCTGAATTGGATCCTGTGCTCTCTCGGTGACACCACCAGGCTCCCAGCCCAGTCTAACCATTCCCAGGATACACCTTCATAGGTACCAGGAACAGGAAGCTGGTTTCCTATGTGGTCAAAAGGAGCAGAGTTCCCACGTTTTAATGTGCATAGGAATAGGCTGAGACCTGGTTTAGTTGAAGATTCTGAAGCAATAGGTGTAGGGTGGGTCCCGAGGGTCCTCGTTTTTAACAGCTGCCAGGTATGCTCACACTACTGGTCCACGGATCACACCTGGAGCAGCAAGTATGAAGGACTGGACTGGAATCCCACGCTAAGGGAGTCACATCTTAGACTTAAAATAGAGACGTGGACGTCTTTCACACTCTTAATTCTGCCCTTGTCAGATAGATGTATCACAGACATTTTCTTTCAGCCTTTAGCTTTCCCTTTTCTTTGTCTTTTAATAGAACTTTTTGAAAAGAAGTCTTTAGTTTTGATGAAGTAGAGCTCATCGCTTTATTTTATTTTATGGTTAGTGTAGATCACTTCTTAGCTAAGAAATTTTTGCCAGATTTGTGTTTGAAGATTTTCTTTACATTTTCTTCTAGAACTTGTGTTGCTTTACGTTTTATACAGATCTACAATCCATTTGGGATCTTTTTTATGTATACAGTGAGGGAAGGTTTGGAATTTATTCTATGTGCATTTTGTATCATTGCTATTTTCCGAATGACTCATTTTCCCATTGAATCACCTTGGTATGTTCACCAAAAACCCATCGCTCATACATGGGTGGGTGTATTTCTGGGCTCTCTACCACTCTACTGATCTATACTTTTTGTCTATATTTACACCAATAGCATATATATTGTAACTTTATGGAAAACCTTGAAATCAACTATTGTATGAAGTAGCCCTCTAATTTTTTTCCTTTGACACAATTCCTCTGGACATTCTTTGAATTTCCATAAACATTTTAGATTAAACTTGCACATTTTTATTTAAAAAGGCACGTGGGTTGCTTCCAGCTTTCTGATGCACGCAAAACATAGATGGTACATTGAGAACCACCACTTGCTGAGTGCCAGCCTGCAAGCTGGGAGCAGCTTAATACTATATTCTCAGTACGTGGACAGTAAACATTTGTTAACTAAATTAGTGAGTGGGTGACTGGTCCCTGAAAGAATAAACAAATGAAGATTTCTTACTTTAATAACAGCAGATAAAACATTATCTAACATATAAATAAGAATCAGTACATCAATAGAGAAGGACCTGTATTCAAATAATAAGGTCAAGAAATGAAAAAGTATATAAGTGTGCGAAGCAAAAAAAAGGCACTATGGCTCAAGTCACAAGGGAGCCTCAGCGATTCGGCTTTAAGTTTCCGGTTGCTGTGAAATATAGCCGGAGAACACAAATGTTTTACTTATTTGTAAGTGGAAATATCAGTGGCTGGTGATGTTGGCAAGTGTCTGCTGTTATAAGTACTTTGCATCTAAGATTATACATCCTCGTAGTAGGGGATACGTACATGAATTTTCCTTTCCTTCTCTGAAAACAATCTTGAATTCATTGCTACCAGGACATACATATCTGGTTTTCTATTATTACCATGAACATGGTAGGTCTTTAGTGAATATACATTTACAACATTCCTAACACTCCCTTAGCATCATAGAGACACTGCAAAATGATCTTTATCTCCCAAGTTTGTACCCCCATTCCCCTACCCTTTACTTTGTACTCCTACATGAAAGGGACTATCATCGCCCCAACTTTCTCCTTTTTATCAACCACAATTCTTTTTGAATCAGATTACGGGATGAATGATCTGAAAATGATGGACCCCACCCAGTTCCTCTTTTGTCCTCTCCACACATAAAAGAATCAAAAGAACTTCCCTCTTTGGGTTCTGACCTTGAAAACACAACCCACAGCTTTTGCCATCTCCCAAAGCCTTTCCTGCTGTGAACAGCCCATCAGAGTCCCCCAGACAGCTGTTAGAGCTCAGAATCAATTTACTTTGGGGTGAGGACTTGAGGGACACAGATGGGTGAATTACAGGTGTTCGGCTTAGTGGCAGACCCTACTTGGCACAGTTTTATATGGGCTCCAACCTGTTTCAGCTGCAGGGCAGCAAAGCTGTCACTCTTTGCCCTGGAGAGGCTGGTGGGTTTTGGCTGGGTGCCATGTGCAATCCTACTTACAAGGTCAATTGCATGTTTTTGGTTTTTGGAAGCTGTTACAACTTGAGCTAGTCACTGACTATACCTTTACCCTGGGTCGGGTTTCTGCCTCTAGATTTTAACTGAGGCTCCAAAGTGACTGCCCCACTAAGCTGTTCTATCCAAAACCTAACTCTGCAGTTCCTGCCCCATGTCCGTGTCACCAAGTCTCGCTTGCCTCGTGGCTTTTTATTTTTCTCATTATTTACCATTTCTCTGTCTTTACATTTGCATAATGGCCTTCGGGCCCTTCCTAGCACTAGTTCTAAACCTTTCCAGCATTCCCTTGGTGCGTAATTACACGCGGATAAAAGCTCTGAAGATGAGGAGCTCAGTTCTATGGAGGTTTATGCAGGGAGGGAGAGAGGACCAGGTTCCCAGGGGGGAGCGCTCCTCCAAATCGGAATCTGCAGATGTGGACAGCCCAGTGGGAATAAGATGCCCGAGCACCTTAGCCATTCCAGACCTGAGTGGGCCGCCTTCACGTGTAGAGGTTGGGTTCCAGGCGAAGTGTTCTGAAAATCGGTATTGCCTCGGGAATGATTTCCCCAGTGAGGATCTGGGCCCTGGGATATGATCCATTGCACTAGATATGTGTGCATTTATGGTTTGAAAGCATGCCAGGCGTGCCCTCTCCAGACCAAATCATGACCTCTGCAAAGTCATATCTATCATTTGAAAGGCCTTGCTTTCCGTAACTCCTTCTGATGCGCTGCCAAAAACTCAAACAGCTATTCCGATTACACTTTAATTGGTACTTTATATTCAACACATAAGAAAACTCACCATAAACAAAAGCTGTTCTTTCCTGAACCCTGTGAAGTTAAAGTATCTGGATCGTGTGTTAACTATTTATTTATGGAGTTCGGCATGTGGGTGCAGCCAGCCAAGGCCCATTTCTCCTGTTTAAGGTCTAAGGAATGCTTTATATGTGATAATTTTTGTAATAGCTTTGAAATCCTCGTTCCTACAAAGTTCTTGCGATGGTGAAGAATAGAAAGAATAATAAACAGTTAATTCAGCTGTTTTTTTTTTTATTCTTTGAGAAATCAATACTAATGCAGTTGGCATTTATATAATCAACCTTCTTCCAAGAATCTCAAAATATATATAAACTCTGCTGGTTGGTTACTTAAAAGTAATCACTTGCCCCGAAACCATTAACCAGGTCACATATGGAACTGGTTGTGAAGCGTCAAATACCAAGACTTAAAATGTCTACCAATGGTTTAAGTAGATGCATCATCCTCTCCCATTCAGCTGCACCGTGCACATAGGTAAGGACCACTGGGGAGCTGACATGAAGACAGGAATCTAAGATGTGTGTATTTAATCAACCAAATTGCTGATCATCTCTGTGCTGTACACAGGAACGCAGCAATAAATAAGTGAGCTTTGCTGCCTAGAAATTTCGGTCTCAAGTGAATCACAATTAAAACAATCAACACAAGGAAAGCACAGAGAGAACAGACTCTGTCCTTCAAACCCTTTATTTGCATTAACTCACTCAGTCTTCGCAGCCACTCTAAGAAATAGGGTCCAATATTACATCTTATAGACACCCTCCATCCAGGGATTAAAATGCTTATATTGAGCCTTAATTATTTCAAATAATTTTTAAACATATGCATATTTTCCAGACAGACTTCAGGTTCCCACTGTACCCCTTACTGACTGATCTCCTTTTCTATTTTCTCTCCCAGAAGGCAGTTGCTCTAGGTTGATGTGAATCTTTCTTATCTGTTCTTTTAAAATAAATATGCTGCGTATATTTACATATGTATATTTAAAGTATATTGTATTGTGTTGTGTGTTTTAAAAATTTGTGCCAGCGGTACAATTCTCTTGCACTTGGGTTTATTCAATTATTATTGCATTTTTTGGAAATTTATGAATGTCGATGCATATAGAAATAGTGCATTGTTTATAACAGGTATGTAGTATTATTTTGTGGTACTATTACATGAAATGTATCAATCCTTTCTACTATTACTGGGCATTTACATTGCTTTCAATTATTCTCTATTACCTTACTGCTTCAATGAAGACACCTTTGTGTGGATTTTCTATGATACATAGATGCAAGTACATTTGCAAATTCAACTTTACTAGATGTTGCCAAATAGCTCCCAAAGATGGTTGTACTAATTACACTCCTGCTGCCCATGTATGGATGTCCCAGGTTTCCTATAACTTTAGTGACATTGGGGGGTGTTAGAAATTTAATTTATGTGAGTTTGATGGATGTGAAAATGTCTTACTATTGATTTAGGATATTTGCCATTATGTTTGACAAGATATTGACTCACGAGTATATATGTGTGTGTATATAGTTCTCACATTATCTTATTTTCTATTTTTCATATAAAGTTTATATTATTTGCCAGAGAACATTTCTTTAAGGTTATGAATTTCCTTTTTATTCTCTTAAATAGTTCTAGAAAACAAAGAGTTTTATTTTTGAAAGTTTCATTAGCTAGTTATAAATGATGTGGGTACTTGGTATTTTTTCTTAAGTCAATGCTAGTGTTTATTTATTATAAAGTTTCCTTACATGTTGTCAATGTATTGTATGTCCGTGGTTATGTGATGGTTCAGATAGAATTGCAGTGTTTCTTGTTCGTGCAAATTCCTGTTTCCTTTATGTGCCTTCCCTCTTTTTGCTTGGACTGCCTTCCAGGGAGTTGTCTGTTTTATTAGTAATTCCAAAGAATGAGCTGGGTTTGGAACTTTTCTCCATGGCTTTATCTTTCCCATTCAGTTATTTCCTAATCTTTCGCTCCTAGTAGCTTCTGTACATTTTGGGGGAAGATTTAGTCTGCTTTACTTTTTAAATCCTTGAGTTCAATGCTCAGGTTGTTAATTTGTCATTTTTTTAATATTCAAAACTGTGCATTAAGGTTATAAATTTCCCTCTGAGTACCAATTTATCTTTATCCCACAATGTTGGTGTGCTGTATTTTTGTTTTTATACTAGTGCTTTTAAGAGGGAGACTCCCAAACTTTCCCCGACAAGCCCTTTCCCTTGGGTATTTATGATTGCCTTTGTATGAGCCTGATTGTATTTTCACTTCATAGACACGTGACAGCTTTTACAACTGATACTGAATATATAACTTGTGGAATTTGGGGGCATTTCCCAGGTTAGCGAATAAGATAAAAACCTCTAGACAATCAAATGCTGTGCAATAAAGTAGGACACCATATGTAATTATGAAATAATAATTTATTGTGGAGCCTCTCTCTTTCTCTCCATCTTTCTATCTCTTTCTGTCTGTTTCTCTCAACAATTTAACATTGCAGTTCACATTTTGTGTCGAAATTGTTTACCAGTATAGCTTTCTACTTCATTTGGTCAGAGACCTTTATTAAAATGCCTAGCCCAGCCGGGGTGGCTCAGTGGGTTGAGTATCGCCCATGCACCAGGAGGTTGCGGGTTCGATCCCCAGTCAGGGCACATGCCAGGGTTTCGGGCTCGATCCCCAGTGGGGGGCGTGCAGGAGGCAGCTGATTGTAGTTTCTCTCTCATCCATGTTTCTATCTCTCTCTCCCTTCCTCTCTCTCAAATCAATAAAAGCATATTTTTAAATTAAATAAAGTGTCGAATAAGGCCACGCTACATCAATGTTTGTTATAGGGACAAATGGGTGGAAGACAAGAGCACAGTCGTTCCCTTGGTAATAGGGCAAGAACATTACAAAGCAATGAGTTTCAGGGAGAAGTGATGACTCGGAGTAACTGAGTCTCAAAATCATCCCTTATGGCACTTCGGCCTTTCCAAATAATAACATAGACTTGATATTTCTGATTTCTGATTCTTGCAATAAAGTCTTATAGACCGAGTTCCTGGGAGCCCATGCTAGCTTTTGGTTTTGATCAAGTTACCTAAACTCTCTAATCTTCATTGCATTTATCTTTGACCCACTTTACATCATGGTTAGTGTGCAGAAAACCACACTTGGATTCTTTTCATGGACTTCCCTGAAATGTTATGAACTCCTTGGCAGTGCACTCTAGAACAGTTTCCCTGGCTTTATTTATTTATTTTTATTGTTATTTCCTTTCCAACTGTTTGGGTACTTCCTCAGGAGTACAATTAAGTCTGCAGTTTGCATCCTGTTTCTCTCTCTCTCCTTTGGTCCTTTCGATCTGCATTCTTAGACAGCTTGTCACGCTGTACCCCATGGCCACGTCTTCAGTCCATAACTGTTTTGATTTTTGTCCTTCACTGGCCAGAACGCAGACTTTGTTGTCATTTCCTTCTTCTAGCCAATTAACTGCTTTAAAAATATTGTTCGGTGTCCTCATCCCTGAATAAGAGGAAATTGATGAAGATCTGGTGGTCGTCAACAAACAGGGGGTATAATCCCCGTTTTTAGAAAATTTCTTTTGGCTGTTGTAGTAGATGAGTCCATAGTTCGGTTCCCCCACCCTTTTTCACGGGAGGAGCAGACTTCCCTGTCCCAGCAGGCAAGGCAATGACACACCTGGCCAGATTTCCAGTATCTAATCAGCATCCATAGAACTGAGCACGTCTGCACAGAGGTGCCTTCTTCAACCCCAACGAATACTCTAAAGAGATAAATACATGACGGACAACTATGGCCACTAGGTATTGCTTCCCCGAGTTCGCCTGTCTACATCCCTGCCGAATCAGTGTGCGTCGGCAGGCTACCAGAGCTACACGTGACAGGCTCTCCTTTCTATGCTCCAGTCGTTTCCTGGAAATGGAAATCTCTAAAAGTTGTGATAAGGGAATAAAAAATACTCTGTTTGCCTCAAAAAGATAGCACTCATAAAGGAGAAAGGAGTTCCCCTGCTGTCTCTTGGATGCCGATTTTTCTGAGTACATTTTCTCTGTTTTCTATAGGAAACTAAGGGCCCACCACTTCGGAGTTTCTCATTCTAGGCCCATTTGAATGATTGGTGTTTGAATTTCTCCTATATAAATTTTGGTCATGATGTGATCTTTCCTGTTTTTCTTCTTCTTTTTGAAAAAATTGATTTTTAGAGAGAGAGGAAGGGAGAGGAAGAGAGAGAGAAACATTGAGGTGATAGCTTAACATCAATCGGCTGCCTCCTGCATGCCCCCTATGGGGGATCAAGCCCACACCCTGGGCATGTGCCCTGACTGGGAATCAAACTGGCAACCCTGTGGTGCACAGGACTATGCCCAACCAACTGAGCCACACCGGCCAGGGCTGACCTTTCCTGTTCTTCATTTGTGTTTTATGGGATAGACTGAAGAGTGGAGTCAAGAACTTCCAGTTGGATGCCATTCTAAGTGGCAGAAAGTGCCCACATATTTAACTAGTAAAATACACCTCTTGGAAAATTCTACATTTTAGGTTTTTCACTGAGTCAATGATCATTTTTCCTTGTTATTGTAAACTATGGAATTAACTTTACTTGTAAAAATAGGGATTTAAAAAAAATAAAATGTGGATTAAGGACAGGGTTTTGGAAGCTCTAGCCCTCTTGTGCCCCCAAGGAATCAGCCCAGGTTCCCAAATAAGCTTGTTTTGAGCATTTTATTGTTAAAAATTTCAAACGTGGGGTGAAGTTGAAAGAATGTCAGGGTGGACAGCTCCATGTCCACCACCCGCCTTGTGCCCCCACCTATATTTGCCATTAACTGTTCACTTCGCTTCCTCTAGCACATATCTCTGCCTCTGTCCATCAATTAATTAATCACAGTTTGGGTGCATTTCAAAGTAAGTTAGGAACACTAGCACTTCCTCCTAAATACTTGTGCACACATACTATTAGGAAGAGTTCATCATTTGTTTATCATTCTTCTTCTCTTTCAGGTAAAGTTGACATGTGATGGAACATGGGATTCTTGATTAAATGTACATCCACCAACTTTTGCAAATGCGTATAAAGAACTACCCACTTGCCCCTTTGTGAGAGGACACTTTTAGGATATAATAACCAGATCAAAGTGATTGTAACTCGGTCTCCCCACTACCTCTGTGCTGGCAGGAAGGGAACTCTTTCTTTCCCAGCAGCTTCTTAGATTCTGCACTTTTGGCATCGGATTTCGTGTTCAGGAGCGTGAAGCATAAAGAGCCAAAGGGAGACAGAAAAAGCCATGTCATCATTAAAAATAAACAGAGACACAACTATGTCAGAGGGCAGAGGCAGGCACTTCATTGTGCAAGCGATTTGTGGGGGAAGCTAATTTTAAACAAGCTGCGGGGTGCCTCGCAGCCGTAAACACACGGGCCGAGCCCCTCGGACGGCGGCAGAGCTGCGGATTCCTCCAGGAGTCATCTCATTTTCTTGGTGGCGCAGAAGGCCGTCAGTAGCTGTCACTGTCTAAGGAAACCCTGGGTGAGTCACAGAAAGCAGATCCTGTTAAATGCCATGGAGTTAGGAGGATGGCAGCTAGAACCGTGGCCTCTAAGAGTCAAACCCACAAAACAAAACGTGACACATGAACAAAGAGGAAAGCAGGGGCGTCCCTCTCTGGATGGCACGCTGTAGACTTCTTTTTCTGACAATGGAACTTGGACAGGAGAGAGACAGCGGGCCCCCCAGGAAACGAGGGCACGGTGCGCTGACCTGTTATCCGTGTCTAGTTTGCTAAGGGGATCAGGAGGGATTAGAGTCCTACCCGCAGGGAGCCAGCCAGGTAGTGGGGACGTGGAAAGAGCAGAGGCATGAGGGCAGCCTCCCACAAGCCTGCCAGTTCAGGATTAGCAGACTCTATCTTTAGATTGGCCTCAGGCAATTAGTTTTCTCTGCCTTCAGGTCTGAGTCTTTTCCAGAAGCCAACGTTGAAAAATCTGCAGCTGAATTGTCTAGTCCGATGGCAAGTCCTCAGCAAACAGAGGCAGGGCAGTGTATGCTGGGAGGTGGAAAGGGGAAATGGTTGTCAGCAGTCATTTCAATGAATGAACATTTAATATGGACCCTCCATACATGCGGTTCCAAAGCCACCTGAAAGGTACCAAAAGATTGAGGTGGTAGATTAAAGAGAGAATTTCTTTGGGAAAATGGACTGGAGTATTTTCCCTCCAGGAAGAAGGAGGGAAGGGGGTCCCCTTGCGTCAAGCCCAGTGAGAGAGGTTGGAAGTACCCAGTTGGAGCTAGGTTGTTTACCCTGGATACAGTGAACAGGGCTGATAGTCCAAAGGGCTCCAGCAGCCAGTGAGGCGTGCGCACTGACAGATGAGAACTGAGATCAGCCGTGCAAAGGGAGCCAGCTCCTGCAGGGCCCTGCTCTGCGAAGTACTCACTCTCAGGGTCCCGAAGAGTGGGAGGTCTGGGGGCCCTGCGAGAGGGCTGGGGAGGTGAGGGCATCGGCAGAGGGTTTGGGGGCTGCTCAGAGCAGAAGCAGTTTACCTATGGGAGCGCATCGACACAGGTCCGGCCAGCGTGGCTGACTAGTGCATACCAGCTACCTAGCCTACCTGAACGCAGAGGGTAGGGGCTGTGGTTAGGGAGCAGCCTGCCCTGCTGGGGGTCACTGGTGAAGGAGTTTGCTCCCCATGGAGGAGATGTCAGTCATGGGTGCAGGAGAAAGAGAACTGGCCTTTATCACTTTAAAGGGACTTTGCCCAAGAAGGCTGCTTGGAAGAGAGATGGGACAATAGCAGAGAGAATGAATGGCAGAGGGGACTCAACATTAACAACGACATTATTTGTGTGCCGTTGACCCTGTCGGCAGTCTCTGTCTATGCGTCACCTCTTCTCAGAGGCCTGTTTCCTAGTGCCTCCGTGAAATTCATTGGATGGCAGAGGAAACCGTTACATCTAAGTAGAGTTATCAAAGTATTTTTAAAGTCTTAAACCATTCGACGACCAGATCTAGTGTCAGTTCTAACAACTACCCCAATTTTCTAAATTTTGAGACACTGGTCAGTGTAAACAACATTTTGAAATGTCTTCACAATCTCAATGTAATAAGTGGGAAGGTACCTGTGATTTAGCTGGTGACAATCTCAAGTACTGCCGATAAAACCCCACTGGAAGTCAAAGGAGGTGCTGAATTTCAATGAGATGGCACAGTCACAGTTGATGGACATGGCAAATTTCAGTTAGAGATTTGTGTAAATAAATAAACAGGGTTTTTTTGTTTTTGTTTTTTTTCTATCCAAGTTGAAGGACCCCAGAGAAGTAACCCTGGGCTGAAGGGCTCCCTGACAGGGCCACCTGGAGAGTACATCATTTGAATGAAGGACTTACATCCCCTGCTTCCCCCCAGAAGGTTAATTTTAAACATCTGCCATGGCCAGAAGGAACCAAATATATACGGATGCTCTTTGACTCAGACATTTTCGAGCCTTTCACTTCTCTCCCCTTCTCTGCCCCGACCACAGGTTCAGAAGCAGGACCTGCTATGGGAAGGTGAGTTGATGCAGCCACCATGGAAAACAGTATGAAGTTCCCGAAAAAATTAAGAACAGAGCCACCATATGTGACCCAGCAGTGCCACTTCTGGGTATCTACCCCCCAAATGTGAAAATGCTTATCTATAAATATATATGTAGCCCTACGTTCATTGCAGCGATATTCACAATAACCAAGACATGGAAGCAAACGAAGCGTCCGTCGATGGATGATTGGGTAAAGGAGATGTGGTACCTGTATGCTCCGCCAGAAAAAAGATGCAATACTACCATTTGTGACAACCTGGGTGAATCTCGAGGTCATCGTGCTAAGTGAAATAAGTCAGATGGAGCAGGATGAGAACTGTATGATTTCACTCATATGCGGGATATAAAACAAAAGGCACCAAATGAACCACAAGAACTCACAGGTACAGACAAGGAGGAGATGCGGGGTGGGAGGAGGATGAAAGGGTGAAGGTGACGGAAGGAGGCTAGTCTTTGGGTGGTGAGCAAACAACGGCGTAGACAGATGTTGTATTATAAAGCTGTCCATCTGACACTTATACGATGTGATCAACCAATGTTACTCCAATACATTTAGTGTTTTAAAAAGTCGACACCGGGGAGCGGCGGTGCGTGGAGGGGCAGGCAGGGTACAGAGCTGAGAGGTCCCTCTTCGCCCACAGTGGTTTCCAGACTGCTGCAGGGTCAAGCGAGGTGAGAGGCTTTGACTTGCAGTGAAGTTCAGAGATTCAGTGATTACACCGGACTGGGCATAGTCATCTCTGCACAGAGACTGTCTCAGGCGGTTAAGGTGCCTGGAGTCCCACCTCTTACCCCAGAGGGCCGAGGGAAGCTGCAGGCTGCCGGGGGTTCATACACTGTTGGGGGACGGTCTGCCCCACCGGACAGGTTTGGAAGGGCAGTTGTGGGGGGAAATAAAGTTGCTTTATGACTATACCCTTGGAGTTCTGCTCATTCAATTCAATACACATTGGTCATCACATGAGGTAGGTGTATGTCCAATTTAGAACAACAGTGTCTCTGCCTGAGAAATAATATCCTACGGGCTATGGGACAAACTGCCCTGTGTGAGAACTCTGGGGGACCACCGACAGCATGACCTTGAGTAAGCTCAGTAACCAAGAGGTGCCTCAGTTTCCTCATTTGAAAAAGGGACCAGTTATACATGTATAGCATATACAGATATAACTGATGAAAAAAGGATGAAATGTGTTAATACGCACAAAATGCTCAGATTGGTGTGGGGTGCAGCACAGATATTAGCCCTTGTTGTTGTTATTTATTAGGTTCCTTACTCATCCCCTTGCCGCTCACAGTTGTCCCTAAGGAACCCCCACTGAACCTAGAGACCCGAGAACTAAAAGTTGGAAACCACGGTTTCAGAATATCCATATCTGCCTCCTAGAGGTTGGGTATTTGGGCTGATTTTATATTTCATGCTCCAGTGAAAGAAATGTCTCAACCATCTGGGTAATTAGTGTCCCGAGTCATTCCCAACGGTCAACATCTGACCAGCCCCTCCCAGGCTGCTGCCCAGACCACAGCCTGGGCACTCTCCTGGTGCACCATCACGAATACAAGCTCTCATGAACCCACTATGGTGTGAGACAACCTTCAGAAGTGTTTATGTGAAAGGTAGCTGTTAAACATCACAGGTAGCTAAGGAAGGGCCTGTGCAGTTGCTAAGGGGGGTGATGTGCTTAAATTTCAGCAACAACAAACAAAACAGCTGGTGAGTACACCACACCTGATGTGTGTAAATGTTTCTGGCAGTTGCGTTATTGAAAGACTGTTGGGCTGGGGTCAAGCAATCCTGGACTTAAAATACCATTTATCACTCAGCAGCTGGATGAAATTCAGTACGGTGCTCCAGGTCTCGGAAAGTCAGTTTCCTTTCAAGTATAACAGGAACAACCAATAGCGTCTTTGTATGGCTGTTGTGAGAGTGACATGCAGCGAGGCTCAGGTGTTCGGTTGTGTTGATACATTCCCCTGACCCTTCATGTGACATAAGTGCTATTCAGATGTCAGCTGCAGCTCTCTAAGCACTGGAGATGAAACTAAACATAGCTCAACCTTTCCCCTTCCAACCTTACGGATTTAAATAGAGTCCCTGGAAGCTCTAACACTCCCCAGTATTTTTTGTAAATTTCACATGAGGAGGTAGAAATGGAGAGTCATATTCTTGTGGCTGGCTCAGCATCTTAGGCCCTGACTTCCAAGCATGTTATCTTTAAATTTCTTTTCTTTATTGATGTTTTAGAGACAGAGGAAGGGAGAGGGAGAGAGAGATAGAAACATCGATGAGAGAGAACATCGATTGGCTGCCTCCTGCATGCCCCACACTGGGGATTGGGCCCACAACCTGGGCATGTGCCCTGACCGGGAATCGAACCAAGAAATATTCACCCCTCTCCTGGCTTTTACAGACAACCAAAATAGGACCTCTAGCCACCATGTGCTGCATTAATGTGTTACATAGATCACTTTGAAAATGTAGGCGTCAAGATGGATGAGAAGCTCACTTTCTGGCAGCACACTTACTAACTCATCATTCTTTTTCTTTAAATCCTCACCCAGGGATATTTTTCATTTATCCTCAGATAGAGTGGGAGAGAGAGAGAAACATTGATGTGAGAGAGACACATCGATTGGTTGCCTCCTGCACGACCCCGACCAGGGCCGAGGGCCAAACCACAACTGAGGTATGTGCCTCTGACTGGAATCGAACCTGTGACTCTTTGTTTCATGGGCTGACGCTCTAACTGCTGAACCAAACCCAGCAAGGCCAACTCACGATTCTTAAAACCCTTTGCCATGTTGCCACCATGCAGTGTCCCAGGCCCACTCACATACAGTCATATGCTCCCCATTCTGATGGACTGCTTCCCCTTCTCCTCCCTCCTCTTTCTGCGTCACACCACTTGTCCTTGGAACTCACTCTCAGCCATAGAAATGACATTGTTTTCCTCTTGCACCTGCACACCAGTTTCCCACAGCCTTTGATATCCTGAGACTTGCTGATATTGCTAATGTGGGTTTATCCATCAAGTATTGGAGAGCAATACCCACAACAAAACTCAGTGACTTCAATAGACTAATGAGCAATGCTTATTTTTATCAGCTGCATGTTTCTAGTGATCTCGGCTGAGCTCCACTGATCTTGGTTGGCTTTGCTCATGCATTTGCAGTCAGCTGGGTTGGTCACCTAGGGATTGCTTGATCTAGAATAGCCTCAGTTGCATGGGTTACTGAATGGTGGCCATGGAAATGAAGGTTCTTGGGCCACGGTTCTGACATTATTGGGATGCCAGCCTGGGCTGATTGACACAGCAGAGCAGAATTTCAAGAGAGTGAGAACAAATGTGTAAATTCTCTCAAGACCTAGCCTCAGGACTGGTAGAATGTCACTTCCACTGCATCCTATTGGCTGAAACAAATCACAAGATCTTTTTGGATTAAGTGGTGGACAGATAGACCCCCTCTTAGTGGGAGGAGCTACAAAGTCCCATTGCAAGGGGAGTGGATACAGGGAGGGGAAACATTGGTGTTGTATTTGCAATCTGTCTACCTTACTCTGTGTTATCCACCCCAAGCTGACTCTTGGAGATATTTTCACAAGGACGGCTTCCTCCAAGTTATAGTACTAACTATTAATATATTAAAAACATTTTTTCCCAACACATTAGAGAAAAATGACTCCACTTCCTTTGAGAAAGGCAATTGCAAGGCCACTTGCTTGTTATCTTGCCCACTGCTTCCCAAACCTTGAGACTTTAAGAACAAGTGATTCTGTGGAACTGGGAACTGGGTGGCCCCGAAGGAGAATCCTTGAGGCACAAAACAATGGTTTATGGATCTGAAGGATGACACTTCGTAAAATTGAAAAGAACCACTGAAAGGCTGTTTTCTTTCTCCTCTATTTGCCTCCTTGCTTAAAGCTTAAGTAAAAGTAGCTATTAAAGACTCATAGCTAGTAAGGTGTCCGTTAGAATATAGGATCTGTTGCTTAAAAATGTTGCTGCTAATAGTACATATTTCCTATTTAGTAACTGAATTCAAGTATTTTATAGAAGAAAGTTATTTTAAATATGATTACAAATTAGTAAAACCAGTTGCATAAGCCATAATAAATAGGCTTAGTGCATTTTATATAATCTATTAGAAAACTTTTGTTAAAACAAAGATATACCATTTGGCCTAAAATAATTGAAAGTGCATGTAAACAAATTGGCCCTCTCAGAGATAAAAAATAGCAAACTTATCAAGAAACAATTTTACTATAAACTATTCAGCTAAAAACTGGCACAGTAATTCAAATTCTGATTATATATAGAAATATATCTAAATATGTAAATAAGCTATATACACATAGATACTCTACCATGAAAAATAAATCCATTAACATGAAAAAGTATACTATGACAAAATTTAAATCACATTTTGTGATAATTTTAATGTATAACTGTTATTAGATAGAATAAATTACTCAGAATTAAGGCTATACCATGAATTTTGAGGCATCTGTTCATGCCTGTAATGTGCCTAACATCTTTCCATGGTGAAAAATGGGTTCCCAAAATAAATTTTAAATTCTAGCCATACATCATTTGGCTGTCTTATTTCTTTCTATCATATATTATTTATCTGTTCTCTCACTCATTCAGTTCTCATTGAGCCCCTATTATGTGCCAAGCACTTTAATATATATATATATATATATATATATATATATATATATATATATATAGAAAGTGCCTTAATCATTTTAATAACAAATTCTTTTAAAAATATTTTTTCTTTATTGATTTTTAGAGAGAGAGGAAAGGAGAAGGAGAGAGAGAGAGAAACATTGATGAGAGGGAACATCGATTGGCCGCCTCCTGCATGCCTCCCAGTGGGGATCGGGCCCGCAATCTGGGCATGTGCCCTGACTGGGAATTGAACCGGCGACCTCTTGGCATGGGTCAACACTCAACCACTGAGCCACACCGGTCGGGCGCAATAACTGAAATTTAGATACTATTCCTTCATAACTTTTGTTACCTAGCTAGGGATACTAGTTTAGATATTGCTGACTTCACAACCTGAGTTTTAATCATAAGCTCATGGAAAATGAGCTCCAGTTTATATTATATACATATGTACTATTTCCCAGCAAACAAATTATATGTAAAATCGAGGGATGACTGGGTCCTTCTATAACCATGAACTTCTTCCAATACCCAGTGTGATCATACAGTATAACACATGTTTTGTTATTAATGCATGATAAAAAATTACTGAAAATGAAAAATTGGTGCTTGAGTCAAATATATGTAAAGGTTCTTTGTAAATGTATGGTTCAGTATAAATATTTTGGCCTGCCCTTTAGTTTCCTATTAAAAAATAACCTTCAGTGGTCCTCTTTCTAGCTCAGTTTATGGTTGCTAGTTCAAGAGTCAGTTACCAATTCATGGCACTTAGATATTCAATAAATATTTGCTGAATACAAGAACAATCAATGAAAGATTTAATTAACTTTTGTTTTGTTAGGTTCCAATATATACCTACTTTTTGTGGTTAACCTTCCAATATCTAATATCTGCACATTCAAAATCATTAATATTATCACTTGTATTGTTATTTTATTGCTATTGTAGTAGTATTCCTTGAAGTTCAAAGTCAGTTCAGTAAACTTCCCAGAAGATCTCGGGTATTTCCATATTAATATATTATTTGATTAGTTTTTAAACTCAATTTCCATTTTTATTTTTTATATTTCTCTCTGTTTATTAATTCCCCATTCGATGTTAAAATAGCCTCCTTGGTATTCATTCCTTGAGCAGACATTATTCATTATTTGGTCAGATAATGAGATTTCTCATTAAGGCCTCAAACATCTGTATATTAACAAATCAAAGTCTGGGAAGTAAATTACTTGGCCTAATCAGAAATGGATATTTCTCAAGCAGAGACCCAAACTCCCCAGTACATCAGAAGATCCAGGAAAGAAGGGGCTGGGGCCAATGGGAAGCCAGAAAACGCTGAGGCTCACACCATCCCATCGGAGATGATTCTGATGTTTATAACTGGAGTGACTCCGTATCTATCTTCTCTTACCTTTTCCTCAAACATGACACTAAGGATAATTCTCCCTCTCTGCTTTCATCGAAATCCATTAATACCTCTGATGCAGTGCTAGTTATTCTGATTACTTATCCATAGTTCTGTCCCTTTCATTTAAGTATAGAGAAGGTAGAGCACATGTTTTTTCTCCATCAGTATCTCTTAATCCTAGTGCATGACCAGATACCCAGTTTGTTCAAAAAATGTTTGTTGGAAGGGTTCGCAAGAGGTCTTTTCATGCCAGAAATCACACAAAATTTCCTGTTCAATTTTATTGGCCATGAACGTGGTTATATGCCCATCTCTGAACCAAGCGCAGTGCTAAATAAACACTTAATAGGATGGATTTAAGCCAGTCTGGACCCATGCCTACAGTTGAGGATGGGGTTCACCCCTACTCAATTACAAAGGTAAGAATGAAAAAGAGGTTAATACCCCAAAGTAAAATCAAGACACTGGGTAACTGAAGAGAACTAAATGCCGTGGTAGCAAAGAGCAGATGTTTAATACAGTAGGTTACAAGAGAAGGATGATGCTGATAGACCTATTCAGATGTGCATATACCTAAGAGCATCTGATTTTTGTTACCTCTTGAAATCAGCATGTCCAAAACTTCCATAATCTAACATCCATATTCTCCTGTTTTGTAAAACTTAGTTTTCTATGCAGGTAAGTTTTCCCCCACAAATTACAGCTCCTAAACCAGTTTTACATTAGTTGTTATAATTTGCAAGAAAACCACGATGTCTCTGATCTTTATCTAGCCTAATGGTTCAAGACCGCAGCTCTGTGCTGATGAGTACAGGCCCCTGTTCTGCATGATGGTCTCCCCATCAGCCTGCATGATGTTCTCCACTGGACCTGTCCCGGCCCTTCCTCCCTGGCTTCACCATCCCCTAACCACCAATGACCCACTATTAAGGATTCACATCAGGTCCCTGGAATATGTCCCAGATTCATCTCTAACTATGACTTAGTTACCTCACATATAATGAGAAATAATAACACTTTCTCTACCTATCTCATTAGGACACCGCAAGATGCAGCAATGCTATTTAAAACTCTTGTAAATTCATCAATAGTATCAAGTTAAACTGGTCCATGTGATTACTTTAAACATTAGGAGCCCTTTAAATGCAAATATTGATATTTGTAATATAATAACCTACTCTATCCCTGGAGTCTATGGTAGATATTAAAATAAATGCATTAAAATAGAAGTATTACTATTAGGAATAGCACAATGTCAAGGTGGGGTAAGAAGTAAAGAACCTGACAATATTATAAAAAATTTCCTTAGGAAAAAAAAAGAGAGAAAGAAAGAAGGATGTAAAAATGAAATTCTTCAGCTCAAAGTGATTTAAAACCATATTATAAGCTCAAGGTGGGAATTGGGGATGGGGTGAGTCTCAGGGGAGAATAGAGATTTTGTTGGTGAAGAGTCCTAACACACTTTGAAGAAGGATGTGTGGAGGCCATGCTTTCAGTCTTTGGATCTGATTCTTTGGGCACGAAGCCTTGGTAAACATATGCTTCATGGGAACCTAGGAGGATCATTTGTCCTTTGGAATGAAACTTCTATGGATAAAACCCTGTTTCTCAGGATAAGATGTGATTTTGAACATCCTGGAAAAATACACCTACACCTGATTTATTAGAGCAGCTCTGGCCAGGATAGGGTTTCAACTTGGCTTGAGCTGGCAGCCCAGATGTTCCCCCAGAACATGGCATATCCCCATGGCTCTAGAGGAGTCACTCACCATGCCCCACAATCCAAACAAAACCTTCTTTGTGAAAGGGAAGAGAGAGTCAGGTTGCGCTCCCAGCCCAGCTGCCAATCCCTCCCAGTTTGGAACCCTTTCCTACTCTCCCCAGGGCTCCATCAAAAGTTTAGCAGAAACATTTGCCTCCAGGCATCGACTGTGTCAGAAGCCTGACAGCTTGTTTTTATATATATTTTGTTACACTTAAGCATGGGTACTGTTTGAGGGGAGAAATAAGATGAAAAGTCTATTAGTTGGCTTCTCTTTGTAATTTTTTTCTGTATTTTTATTTGTTGGTTCAGTCCTAGCCAATGCACAGCCCTCAGATGACCTTATTAAAGTCTCCAAAGAGTGGTTTATCTGAGGAGTGGTCCATACAGAGGGTTAGAATGCAAATATGGTGAGTGACTTTGGTAACCAGAAGAAAGAAGGTCTTCCTTCAATTGAGGCTTGACTTCAGACCCTGACTCAAGAAGTTCCAGAGGGAATATTTGACCCCTACCTCTAATGTGTTCACTTCTCTTTGGTGGTTGATTAAACCAGAGAACCTGATGCGGACTAAGCCATAGTAATAAGCTACATAGTCATGGTAATAAAGGTGCCAATATCTGTCCTTCTCTGTCTGGTCTCTATTTCTTGGATCTCTTAGACCTCAGGGAGTTTATCAGTTAGTTATTGCAGTGTAACAAACCAAATAGAAACTCAGTGGCTTAAAATAATAACATTGCTTATCATTCTCCAGTTCATATGTTAACCAGGTGGTTCTGATTTTATCTGTGCTCACTGATACATCGGTGGTCAGCTATGGTCAGGTAAGAAACTCTGTTCATCTTGGCTGGACTTTTATATGTGTTTGGGAGTTCAACTGGCTGAGGTTAATCTAGGATGACTTTGGACTGGATAACTGGGCTCTTCTCCTCATGGTTTCTCATCTTCCAGAAACATATCCCAGGCTTCTTGATAGGGTAGAAGCATTTTGAGAGAGTGTGGAAGGAGAGTGGAAGGAGTCTTGAAGCCAAGGCTCATATGTAATATACTGTACTTCTAGCCTAGTCTACCAGTGGAAGATTGACACAAGGTCAAACCCAGTGTCATATGGGAGGACACAACCGAAGGGTATGAATACAGAAAGGCATGAAAAATTGTGACCAGAATACTTCCTGACCTTGTGAAGTGGAATGTGAAATGTGACTCTACTTTTGAAGACTCTGTTTTCCACTGTCATGGACTAAATGTCATGTCCCCCTAAAATGCATATACTGTATTGAAACTCTAACCCCCCCCCATGTATTAGAAGGTGGGGCCTTTGGGTAGTAATTAGGATTAGAGGAGCTCAGGACGATGGAGCCTTCATGAATGGGATTAATGCCCTTGTTAGAGTCACAAGAAAACTTTCTTTCCATCTCTGCTCTTCACCATGTGAGCATAAACAAGGTTTGGCAGTCTGCAACCCAGAAGACAGCCATCACCAGAACTTGACCATGCTGGTATCCTGATCTTGGATCTCCAGATTCAACAAATATGAGAAGTAAATGTGTGTTTATGAGCCACACAGTCTATGGCACTTTGTTATAGCAGCCCACACAGCCTCAGATACTCTTCTAGCACTGAGTAGGTAAGTTCAAAGCGGAGTGAGAGAGAACAGGTCCAACTTTACTAGATCATAATATATTTTGGTTCACATTTGGCCTTATGTCATTGATTAACGGGTTAAAATCCATTAATAGAAGTGAGTGATTAGGCTCCCCCTAACCTCCAATACTTAGAAAGAAAAATGAGCAATACACCTCAAAGGAGATCAATGGTTCTCCATGCTCATTGGTCCCACTCCTTCACCTGGATGGATGCCAAAGACCCCTGAGTGCCCTGCCTCTAGTTTTTGTCTTCTTTGTTATCATAGTTTGCTTCCTCCCACTGAGACACTATTGTCCTATCTTGGCACTCATTCCATATTAAAATTGCCTGCTTGCTTATAAATTCTCCCTTTAGACCACAGACTCTATGGAAGCAGGAACTATAGCCATTGTTTTACCACCTTCTTCCCCAGCAACTAGCAGAACATCTATGATCCATATAATAAGTACTCAAAAAATTGGTGGTGCGCTCTTTTTCTCTCTGGAGCATGCCCATGCCTTTCCCTCTTTCCTTCCCCTAGGCACATTCTCTCTGCCTTTCTTTTTCTTAAGCTCCCAGGGTCCTTCTTTTTCCTCTGTTACTTGTTTCCTGAGCCCACACAGCCAAGCTGGCTCACTTCTTTCATGGCTCACTTCTTCTACCTCTATAACTTTCTAAATAAACTCTTGCTTAAAAAAAAAAAAATTGGCAAATTCCAAGGGAATGAATACAAGAATAAGTAAGTAATTAATTGCAGATGTTGTTGAGTTTGATTGTCTAACCTCCTTCCAATGGCATTGGAAACTAGATGCATGCAAGGTAGGCAGGATTTTCCAAGTCAAGGAGTCAAAATGACAATAATCATCTACTCTTGTATGCCTCTAAAATAAAGGATAAAAAAATTAAGGAACTCGGAGATCTCGTAAGGTTACTGTGATAATATTTTCTAAATAAATAATCAGTGCCCATGACCTTAAGGCCTGAATATTATGAAGACAGTCATATTATAGAATTTTTGAGATCAGGGATGACTCATGTAAGTTTTATTTAAAGTCTAACTCTACTTCTCTTTGAGAAAACATAAGTCCAGAAATGAGAAGTGACCTGTTGCTTCTACCAGGGAGTCAGGCAGGCTGTTTCACTCCATCTAACCTCTCCTCTCCCCTTCTGTGTCTCTCTCCCAACAGTAGGTTTCCCAGGACCTCAGTGGCTAAATTCTCATTGTCCCTTCTTTTTCATCCAGAAAGAAGACCATCGTGGGTGTTTCTAGATCATTCATGAAAAGCTTTATTCAATGATAGGTTCAGACCTTAGAAGTCTTTTGTGTTACAGTTATTCTACCCAGATGCTTTCCTAACTTCAGTGAATTCTATGGGAAGAGTGGAAGGTAGGAAGATCCAGAGTGGGGCAGAAATCTGTCCAGAGTTTAGGAAGAGTCTATGCCGGGTCAGCTTCCCCTGTTTCGGGCACTGCAGTCTGCATCCAGTTCAGCCGAGCCTGGTCTGGCAGTGGGAGCCAGATACGCTGGAAGAGTTCTCAAACTTTATTTATTTTTTTATTTTTTTTAATTAGTTTATTTTTGTTACAGATGTTTCTCCTTTTTCCCCCATTGACACCCTCCTCCCGCCCCCCCCACTCCATCCCCAGCATTGTTGTCTATGACCATTGGTTATGCGTACATGCATAGAAGTTCTATGGTTTATCTCTTCCCGCCCCCCACCCCCCCGTCCCCCCTTCTGAGGTTTATCAATCTGTACCCTACTTCTATGTCTCTGGGTCTATTTTGCTCATCAGCTTATTTTGTTCATTATATTCCACAAATAAGTGAGATCACGTGATATTTGTCTTTCTCTGATTGTTTTTTTCTGCTTAGGATAATACTTTCCAGGTTCCCCGATGTCGTCTCAAAGGATAGGAGATCTTTCTTTCTTACAGCTGCATAGTTTTCCATTGTGTATATGTACCACAGCTTTTTTATCCACTTATCTACTGATGGACACTTGGGCTGTTTCCAGATCTTAGCTATTGTAAATAGTGCTGCTATGAACATAGGGGTACATATATTCTTTCTGATTGATGTTTCAGGCTTCTTAGGGTATATTCTTAGAAGTGGGATCACTGGGTCAAATGGCAGTTCAATTTTTAACTTTTTGAGGTAACACCATAGTGTTTTCCACAGTGGCTGCACCAGTCTGCATTCCCACCAGCAGTGTACTAGAGTCCCCTTTTCTCCACACCCTCGCCAGCACTTGTTGTTTGATGATTTGTTGATGGCAGCTATTCTGACAGGTGTGAGGCGATACCTCATTGTTGTTTTAATTTGCATCTCTCTGATGATTAGTGATGTTGGACATTTTTTCATATGTCTCTTAGCCATTTGTATGTCCTGTTTGGAGAGGTGTCTATTTAGGTCCTCTGCCCATTTTTTAATCGGGTTCTTCGTCTTCCTTTTGTTGAGTTGTATGAGTAGTCTACGGTTCTCAAACTTTAGAATGAATGAGAATAACCAAGGGAAATTTAAAATGTGCAACTCCTGAGCCTGAGTCCAGAAACTGTTTTAGCGGGTCTGGAGTGAGACCAGGAATTGGCATTGAACTAGCTACCCAGGCATTTCTGATGCTCGGACCCTATGCTGATAATATGTGTAAAAGGAAACTAAGCAGAGTTTTATCGAGTCCATTTTTTTTTTATAACCTTTTAAAGTATAATATCATTTCCATGTAAATGTTATTGAAAGAAGCAACCTGGGGGTGGAGGGACTGAGTTAGTGTCTTCCATAGGCTTTTGAATTATAGCCCTGATGTTACAAACTTCTAAATTTTCATTCATTTGGAAAGTGGACAAACTAAAAACGTGGCCCATTTCACATATTTGATATGTTTCCTTTATCTTTTTACTCCAACTAAGACGTGATGGCTTTATTGAAGAGCTTTCTTGGTCTGATGAATGTTTCCACCATTTCCTAGAAACACGGCGTAGTCATCGGGCCCGGGGACCAAGGGAGGGAGGGATAAGTTTGGCCATAACACCTCTGCTGTACCAGGGACATTCGCTCACGTGGACCGCGCTGGCAAAAGCGTGGCGTTTGGGCTGGACCTCTGGCCTCAGCTGCTGTTCAGTGACTGTATCTCTTGTGGGCACCTCGGGAGTCAGTTTCAATGTGCATGCGGTTGAGCAGAAACCGGGGATGGCAGAGTGGGCCACTGGGAGCGTTTCTTCTGCATTAAGGATCGGATGGCTTTTCTGGAAAAGACAGTGGTTCTGGAAAAGAAGCTTTAAGTGGACGATTTGGCTTCCAAGACAAATAACATCAAATAGAAAAGGAGGCAAAACCCACCCCAGAGAGTGAAGGCGTGTCCCAGTGAATGGAGCCTCATTTTCCCAGAGGACAGGTTTGAGATGCCCAGAGTTAGCATAGTTGACTGACAAAGGTGGAGGACACTTACTTATAGGATACCATGCACCCCACTGACCCCCAATATGTATGTTGATCAAGAAAGATTTGTAGAAGTTTCTGGGGAAGGGAGCTAAATGGAAAGGAGGTGAATTGAAAGTTTACCAAAAGAGGTGATGTACAGTACGGTGGAGGAAACCAAAGCCTCTGAGTCAGATGGCCTGGGTGTGTGTCCAATATAAGCCATGTGACCCTCAGTGTCTTTTAAGCCTGGTGCTTCTGTGTCATCCTTCTTTAAATGAGTGTAATCATGTTGTGAGGACTAAATGAGATCATCTATACTAGTGTGCTTAGCATATAGCAAACAATAAATATTAGCTACTATTGTTCTTGTTATTACTATTATTATTAGCAGCAGTAATGGCCTGAATGGTGGCATGTGTATAGAGGTGTCCTGGACAGGAGTCCTTGAAACTCTCAACATCACTATCTTGCCAGACTCGTGGTCCACCCTTGAGAACGCAGATTCAAGCAGCTAGAGGGATATTTTGCTATTGATTTTTTGAAAGGATTTTCACATGAGAGCACCCAACTTTGCCTCTTCAGACCAGAGGTTTCAAGTGGAATTCTTTGGAACTGCCTACCTTGCATTCAACAATACTGTAATTTTCTTTTGAGCATCAGTATCTCATCCCACTCTAGCAGGGAAGGTATTCTTCAACGCCAGGCATCCTCTTCCAGGTTCGTCCAAATCGCCTGGTGTCTGGAGGGATTCTCTGGAATTTGTAGAATACACGGAGTTGTTTTCCTGGAGTCAATGTAATGAATGCTGGTTTTTAAATAAAATGTTTTTATGATTATTATATTGGATATCCTAAAGAGTAAGAACTGGAGAAGATTTTAAATGTGACAATTAAAAAAAAAATCAGTAATTCCCAGATCTGGCAATATTTTGGTGAGGTTGGTCTATTTTTCTGGTGATGTCGTTTTGAAAACCGATGCAAAATGTCTTGGAGGACAACATGACAACATATAGCAGAAGCTGCAAAACATCTGCTTTTCTTCATTCCGTCATTCTTTTTTTTTTTTTAATCTTCACCTGAGGACATTTTTTGTCCAGATAGAGTGGGAGGGAGAGAGAGGAAGAGAGAGAGAGAGAAACATCGATGTGAAAGGGACACATCGAGTGGCTGCCACCCGCACGACCAACCAGGGCCGGGGACAAACTGCAACCGAGGTACGTGCCCTTAGCGGGAACCGAATCTGGGTCTCTCTGGACCGCAGGCCGACGCTCTAACCGCTGAGCCAAACCGGCCAGGGCCATTCTGTCATTCTTTTCAGCGAAATGATCCCAAGGAAGTAATGCACCAGAACCACTGCGTGGCTTTGCAGAGAACACCTGCCCTACAGACACAACCCGAAAATCTGATAACATAAGAAAGGTTTCGTCAACGGCAGAATTTCCACTCATTGGAAAATTATTTCTCGATTAAAAAGTGGTCGCTCGGAAGTCTCATGTAAGCATGAAAAATATCTAAATGCTGAAATGAAATGAAAGAAAGAGGAAATTAAAAAATGGAACACACATTTTATTTATAACTGTTTAAAATGTGTTCACATATATATGAACTCAATGGAAAACACAAATATCAAATCATTCTTGTGCTAGGACAGTGTGATGATACATTTTTCTCTTTTTCAAAATCCCCCATAATACTGAATAAAACTAACTTTCCGACATTATAAGAGGCAGCTAATTTTAGAAAGCTAAGGGGTGACAATTATGAGTTCACCATTGTCCACATTCACGAACGCATATTCAACAAGAGTGTGTTAGCGTGGTCTTCACAGAAACAGAAACACAATTCTGTGAAGGTATCCGTCTGTTCTTGCTTTTCTGTCTCTGTCTGTTTTTCCTTCTCTACCTGCCACACCCAGCAGGTAACTTAGTCCCACATCCCTTCTCTCTTTAAAAAAAAATTTTTTTTTCTTTATTGATTTTAGAGAGAGAGGAAGGGAGAGAAAGAGAGAGATAGAAACATTGATGAGAGAGAACATCGATTGGCCGCCTCCTGCATGACCCCCCCTGGGGATCGGGCCCACAACCTGGGCCTGTGTCCTGACCGGGAATCGAACTGGCGACCTCTTGGTGCATGGGTCAACCAACGCTCAACCACTGAACCACACCGGCCGGGCCCACATCCCTTCTCTTTATGGACCAGATCCCAGTCCAACCCTCTGTCATCTCCACTGAGGCTGTGCAAATTGTCAACTCAGCCAACAGCTGGAGAAGTAATAAAACAAAGCTAGAAGGGGGGCACATCTCAGTGAAATGAGAGCGGAATCACAATTGCTCTGGTGTGTGCAGGAGACGGGGGTCATCTCTTTGAAATCAAAAATGTCCCTGTCCCCCACTTCACTTTTGCTAGAGGTCGGGCACTGGGTTTGCACAACTTGGAATGTGCAAGTGGGTTCTGCGCTGACATCTGTGAGGCCTCAGGGAGCCTGCCTCCTAGGAGCAGGAGGGGGAGCCTTCCCATATGTGGGTTTGTCTGCTTTATTTATTCATGTCTGTGTCTGTGTTGTTTGGTCTGTGTGTTCTCTGCTTGGCTTAAGGGCTTCTTGTCCTTGGGGATCCCGGCCCTGACTCAATGCCTCAGGCTGGGTTGGTTCCTAGGGTTAGCAATCCAGAAGTCTCCATGACGTCTTTGTGCTATAGAACCAATACCAGTAAGACATTCCCCTCTCTGCCTACCAAGGAGTGGGCCCCTCACTGTGTTTTTGCTCCTTCTTTGTAGTATCCAAGAGTGCAAATGATTTTGTGCAAAGATGGAGAAATGACATAATCAGGGGCTTTCTAATGGTTATAGAACCCACTGAATGTTGGCATCTCCCTCCCCGGCTGCGATGCATGTCTTCTGTCTAGGATAGGGCACTGGTTGGACGGCGAGGGAAAAGGCCCTGGCTGGCAGGCTGGTGGAGAACCAAGAAGAGAAGAGGACGCCCAGCCGAGTGAGCGCTGAGAGTGCTCAGACAGAAGAATGGGCAAAGATCACAGTGGGATCTTTTGAAGACACTAGTTAAGCGTTTGTGGGCTACATTGCTTTCAGGAAACCCAGCTCCTTCTCTGAGCCTGGGCCCACGGCGCTGAGAGGGTTAACGCTGCTCGTGCCCTGACGTAGGCGGAGGGAGGCAGCTGGTGGGTGCTGGGCTTGGCACGGGGTTCAGGCTGCCTGCACCCTCCTCCTCTGGGGCTGCTGGATCGTTGCTTTGCTGAGCAGCTGTTGCGCTCTGGCTGCCAAAATAACCTTGGGAAACCAAGTCCCAGAAGTAGCAGGGGCTTCCACTCAGGCGACGAGAAGCAAGTTCAGGAAGACTTTGGAATTGCACGTTCCATGGGAAATGCAAGAGCGATGTTTACCAAAGCACCTCCGTCCCAGCCCCGGGCCCCTTGTCCTGGTGCAGCTACTGGGCTGCACTTCCTAGGGTCCTGTGAAAGCTGACTGGCGTGCAATCAGCTGGGACCAGGAGGGGTCTGCAGAGGCAGGACCTGTTTGAGGAGAACAGCTCCGAGGCCGGTCCTGACCCGGCCCAGAGGTTTGAGAGTGACCAGTAGGATTCTCCGGGCTTGCTTTCTGGGCAGTGAGCTGGATCAGCTCCGTCCCAGTCCTGTGCCTGGGCCAGCAGAGCAGATACGAGAATGGGCTCGGAGCCAGGCCACCTCATTTGAATGCTGGCCCTGCCACTAACTAGCTGTGTGACCCCAGGGAAGTTACTTAATCTCTCTGGCTCTCAGTCTCTTCATCCAGAAAACGGGACTAAAAGTCACAGCTATCTCAGAGGATGTTTGTTGATGACGTGAGTGAAGGTGGGTAACGTGCTTAGACTGGAATATTCTACACGTGCTTTTTAAAGGGGAAATCGCCTTGTTTGCGTGGGCAGGAAAAACAATGCCCTCTGTGGAGCACAGTAGAAGCTGAGGCTGCACCTCTTGGGCTGGTGGTACCTTCTGAACGGGCAAGAAAAAGCCTCGCGTGGGGAAAAAGTCATGGTGGTACCTGGAACCTGACTGGTAAGAGCCCACGGAGCTTGTTACCTTCCCAATTCCGTGCTCGGTGACATCACCTTGGTACCTGGAAATCAGCCTGTGGGAGCATTCACACCACAGAAACTGGCAAATGCTACCATCATGTTTTTGTCTTTGTTTTATTTTTAAAAGCCAGTTGTGTACCACCATATCACTGTCTTGATAGCACCTAAAAGGCTCAGGCAGTAGTGGGCTATCTGTCTCCCTGCAGATTTTAGTTCTGTCCGGCTCAAATCTACCTGATCATCCCCAGAATATGAAAAGAAATTCTAAGCTTATACTAGAACAAAAAGGAACATTTCTTGAGCACCTACTATAGACCAGGCAGTGTGTAAATGCTTTGTATGCATTATGTCATTTCATGATTACACGATTCCATTTTACCAGTGAGGAAAAGGAGACCCCCATGGCTAAATACCTTCCTGAAGGGAGCGGCCGAGGACGCTGCACGGCGTATGTATCAGCGTAAATGTCAAGTCATTCTCCACTCCGGGTTGCATTGACCCATGGCTCCGTCACAAACCAAGGACTCCAGATTCAACACACTTCTTGGAGGCTTTTAATGAAATTAAAATTACCTTCTAAGAAAATACTTGGTGTTTCTAAGATCTATTTTAACTGGGCTAAAAGTTGCTATTAACATAAGTTAATCATCCAAAATAAATATATTCGACTTTTTCCATGTGTAGGATACTGTCCTGGGAACAGAGAGTAATAGAGAGAAGCCTGTGTCATGGCAGAAGGAGCTGGGCAGACTTCTCAGCGAGACGTTGCCTGAAAGACAGTTCCTATCCCACGGTAGGTCTTCTGGGAAATCTTGAAGTGTGAGAGTCTCCTGGTAGCCAGGGTGAGTAAAGAAACTTTCTAAGACTCAGGTCCTCATCTGCATCGACGGATCAGTCGTACCACTGCCTCATAGCTTTGTTGCGGGGGTCAAATGAGACAGCACATTTATACACGTAATTCAGTGCCAGGCAAACAAACAGTAAAAAACCTTATACGTCATCAATATTAACTGGCTGATGACGATGCAGTCGAGTAAGAGGTCTGCAGAGGTTCTGGTGTCAGAGCAAAGACAGGAACATACTAGACATACAAGGGAGAAATGATTTGAAACAGCCTTTCATTGCTTTAGAAACTTTGTAACTAATGAGGAAATGGAGGGTGATGCTTAGGAGTAAAACAGGCTTGAATTCTGACTCTGCCACTTACTTATATGACCTTATAGATTAGGTCTCGACTAAGTCAGTTGAAGTCACTCGTGTGACCAAACTCTCTGGTAGATCACCATCTCAGAATAACAAGTCCTGAGGACAGCTTTCAAGGTCCTGTGATATGTTCCCATTGCTTTTCTGGCTCCTTCCCTTCCCTATCACTCTTTCCATCAGCCCTCCTCCTCCGCCCACACTGGCCTCTGTGCTCTTGATCTTGGCTCAGTCTTTGCATTTTCTGTTCCTTCTGCCTTCGGTGCTCTTCTCCCAGATACAAACACGGTTCTTGCCTTCACCCCCTTTAAGCCTCTGGTCAAATATCCCCATCTCAATGAAGCACACTCTGACCTCTGTTTAAAATTGCAATCCACCACCCACATCCATCCTGACGCCCCAGGTAGCCTTCACCCGGACGTTTTATTCCATTTCCACGGCGCTTTTCACTATCTACTATCCTATATAAGTTAACCTACTTGGGATGGTTATTGTTTGTTTTCTGATTTCCCCTCTCAAACATTATCCCCATGTGGCCAAAGAGATATTTATTTATTTCGTTTGTTGATATATTCCAAGTCCTAGAAAAGTGACCGGCAAGAGCAGACACTCAATAAATATTTGTGGAATGAACACATAAATTCCTCCCCCTCTATAAATCCCAATGTCCTCTTCTTTAAACTGGGAGTACTAACAGTAACTACTTTATAGGGTTATCACGAGAATTAACTGAGACGATACCTGTAAAGTATTAGCATGGTATTTATTACCTGGTAAACGTTCAATAAATGATGATCATTATTATTTATTAATTTTTTTTTTTTATCTCAGACAGTCAGAGTCGTTTGGGTCTAATCTCCACTTGTAAAGTAGCTCATCTCTTAGTCAGGGATTGTTTTACTTAGTCCATATTGATTGTTTACATGAGCATCCACGAGCAGAATGCACGCACCAGCCAGACCACGAGCTCTCAGACTGAAATCAGGGAGCGAGGCTGCTGCCTCTGCCTCCTGGGTGCTGTGGGATGTCTTTGGCCTCCGTCCTGCCCTGGACGTTCACCCATCCTTTTGTTCTTCTGGGTGGGCTTATCGCTCCCTCTTCTCCAGGAACTTGAGGTACACATAGCTCTATATGGCCTGGTTGTCAATTCTTAAGCCTAACTCTGCATCACATGTCCATCCTTTGCTTACTCCACGGATCAACTGTGAATTCCAAGAGAGAGCACATGGTTCATTGTGGTGGGCCAGGCATCTGTCACTTTTCCCTTTGGGCCAAGCTGTTCCTAGAGGCTTCTCCTTCCGGAGGGCGGTCAGGGGACAGGCAACAGGATTTGCAAATGTGGAAGGCGATGAGGGAATGTCCTGCCACCGTGATGGCTGTAGAGCAGAGAACTCGAGAGCCCAGACTAGATTCATATATTGGCTCTGTCGCTGACCTCAGGCCACTTAACTCTCTGTGCTTCAAATCCCTTATTTGTAAAACTGGCTAATGCTAATCATCATAGCCCTAACCTCACAGGGTAATTGTAAAATTAAATGTGCTGATCTTTTATTGAGTGATTAGAATAAAGACAGATGTCTGTGTGTGTGTGATTTCTAGAAGCCCCATCTAGGAAGCCAATGAATATATCCAAACCAGCTGAACACATCCAGCAGGCAGCCAGCATATATTAGATGCATACCTTCTCTTCCTCTAAGCTTTCTGCATGTCACTTCTAATGAGTTTACATTCGAGTATGTGCCTGGAGAATCCAGGGAGCAAGGCCCCTGCTCCCTGTGGCTCTGAGAGATTAATTTGTCTCCCAATACCTTCCACTCTTACGGGAAAGATCGGGCCTCTGAGTTGAACTGTGCGCATTGATTGGGAGCATGCTGGAATGTCTCCACCATCAATATCCCTCACAGAGTAAATACGTGTCCTTCTCCCTTAGCTCAGACCTATTATCTTTGAATCACTGCTCTGTATCCCAGACCTGTGCCTCTCTTCCTGGCCGAAACTTAATCTCTGCCCCTAAAAGCCATCCATTTCTTCAACAATGCCAGCCCTCCCAGCTGCTCCTGAAACGGTGGAAAGTGTCCCCAGGCCTGTGAACCACTGTCCAAGAATTCTAACCCTGCAAGGAATCAGGGGAGGTCGGAGACCAGGCGTCCATCTATCCATCCACTCATGCTTGCCTGTCAGCAGATGGCAGCCAGCCCTGAGGGTCTTCCTGCTGGCAGAGTCGTGTCTGCGGCATATGCACCGACTCATGAAGTAGGTTTCACGCAGCCTCCGTACTCAACAGGTGGGTGCGGTGTCCTCCTTCACTTAGACAACGAGGTCAAGTCTAGCTACTCTGGTGGCTGGAAAGGGGTTCCGACCCCTGCTGCTGAGCCCCAGGCTGCAATTAATCAGAGCCAAGGGCCCGTTCAGGGTCCGAACCTGAAACTCGGCAGTTAAGCAAAGGGAGCAATTAGAAGTCAGGATCGGGGTACTTGGCCGGGGCTGGAGATATGAAGGTCAGGACCTGGGGGAAGCGCAGGCTAAAAATGGAATTCGAGGTCTGAAGTATAAGAGAATGGAGTCCACACGTCAATCAAAGTGAAAAGCAGAGGGAAGCAGAGCGAATGGGCCACAGTGACGGCCGCGTCGTTGGCGCGCGGGAAGGGAGCAGAAGCAGAAAGGCGGAGACGCGGAGCAAAGGGGACTGACCGCTGCGCAGCGCCTGGCGGGGTGGCCTTTTCCGGAGCGTGCTAGGCTTACTTTTCCTGCCTCCTCTTTGGCTTTTCCGGCAGGTCCTGCCCCTCTGGCGCCCCCTTCACCCCTCCGCCATGGAGCCTGCGTGCCGGAGGACGCGCAACGTGGGAGAGCACAGACTTGCGATCAACAGCCCACCTGTGAATCCTGCCTCTGCCCTGTACGAGCTGATTCACGTTGGACACATTACTAAAGGGCTCTGTGCCTGTCTCCTCATCTGTTCAATGGAGATCATGACAGTCCCCGATGCTGGGACTGTGAACGGAAATTGAGTTTTAGTCACCATAAGTCAAGTAGAACAGAGCATGGCATGTGATACGCATCATACACATGTTTGCTTATTGTTATTATAAAATGAATGCATTGGTCTTTGCAGAAGAGGGTCACGCACAGGCCATCGGAGTCTGGAAGTTTCCCAAATCGTTTGGAAGCCAAACTGTGCCAAGATTAGGGAGGAAAAAAAAAAAAGTTTCAAGTTTGGGATATTGTTATTATTGTACATACAGGGGGAAAAAAGTTTCTTTTTCCAAGACTTTGCCTGATTGCCCCAGAAAGAAAACATTTGCATTGTGTGGTCATGATTGGGAACACATGTGAACCACACCCCGCTAGCTCAGCCCCTCTCTGTCCTCAGTCCGTCTCTCTCCCTCGCTCCGCGCTCTGGTACTAATTACAAAGCGACCAAGTAGAATTTGGCGTTTCCTTCCCAGTCTTGGTAGGGGAGCCTGTCCTGGATTAATTACCAGGCAGTTCTGGCTTCCCTAAGGAGCAATCAGTGATGGGGCTTGGGGTCCAGTGGCTTAGGGAGGCATGACAAATTTAAATCTCTACCCGAAGGGAACAGAAATTAATTTTAATAGGAGGCAGTGTGGTCTGAAGTCTAGTGGAGGAGGATAAGTAATCAAAAGTTATGTTTTCTGTCTTAGCTCAACCACTGACTTCTTGTGAGACTTGGCTCTGTTGTAGGATTTAGCTTGAGGGGGAAATAAATCTACCTTTCAGCTAAGGAGAGCTGAGGGTGAGCAATGACAACAGCTAATGTTTAATGAGTTCTAAGCGGTGAGTTCCAGGAGGCATGGTACTTGCTGTTTTATATGTATATATTTATATAGTTATATATGTATATATATATTTATATATATTATACTTATACTACATATGGGTATATTACATATGTATATATACATGACATATATGCACATATTAATATATGTATATACATGATATATATACATGCACATATGTATACATATATGCTTAATCCTCACCAGTAGGGCTATGATTATCACTATCGTATAGATGAGGAAACAGGATCAGTAAATGTTGTATGTGCTTTTCTCAAGGACTCCGATCTGGAATGTGATAGCACACATATCCTATGGAGTTGTGACTTAAATCTCAAGTCCATGATCTTCATTGCTCCATCTTTTTTTTTTAAATTATTTTTATTAATTTATTTTTGTTGCAGATGTTTCTCCTTTTTCCCCCACTGACACCCTCCTCCCAATCTCCCCTCCCCGCTCCGTCCCCAGCTTCGTTGTCTATGTCCATTGGTCACGCATGCATGCATATAAGATCTGTGGTTTATCTCTTTCCCTGACACTGCCCCCACCCCCAGGGAGGTACAACTATATATTTTAGAATTATTTTAAAAAATAAAACCAAAGGTTGCATTTGAGGGGGTTAATGAGATGGTTCAGTGGCTGGGGGGTTCACTCCTCAAACACCCTGATTACTCTTTGTTACCCTACTAATTTACTTTGGATAAGACTGTATTTTGGGCTTTGAGCTTTTAATACTTGAAACTAATCATTAGAAAATTTCCAGAAACCAGCTAGTTGTTCCCATCCCTAGGAACACAGTATTTCTCCTGGGGGGTCACCTGAATTGGAGCAGATCCTGGGCAAGGTGCCTCTGTCTGGAATCAGGAGGGCGGTGGTGTGTGGGGGAGTGGTGGTGAACCTCACGATGGTTACAGGGCCTTTCTAGAATCCAGGAGGAACCTGATGTCCCAGCACAAATCTGAGGTGGAATTCAGAGAGCAGAGTCGGCTGGTCATCAAGAGAAGGGTGCCGTATAAGGACTGCTTTCCGTGTTGTCTACAAATGATTGATTCCTTTGCTTCCAGTTGGCTCAGCTTTGAATGCAAGTCCATTTCACGACCTCGGCCATGAGCTTCCTTTGGTAGAACATTGGGGCTCTGCATCTTTCTGATATCACCATGGAGTCAATGGCCAGTGACCATTCTCAGTCTTCCTAACCCCTTCCGCAAGGACAACTCCCGTCTCCTCTTATTCTGGAAACTCACAATAAGAAGACTGTTCAGAGCCTAGGAGAGTTCTAGGGCTGATTGTGTACATTTATTAATTTATTTGTTCAGGCATTATCAACAGAGAGTTGACTGCCCAGGCTTAGAATTAACAAGTGAATTAATCAGGGTAGTTGTCCTTTAAGAACCATCCCCCCCACCTGCCCACTCACACCCTCAGGAGAACTCACACAGAACATTATTCAGGGATAAGGAGTTCCCTGGGGACAAAACGAGGTAATTCCTTTACTGGTGGATATTCTGTGCCCCCATTAAACAGCAGCAAGGACCTCAGAGAAGAAAGTCTACTTAACAGTCTAAAACACAGCTCAAAAGGGAAGAGAAGGCAGGCTTGTTTCAATCATCTGCCCCTTGTTCTGTAATAAAAATGTATTTTTTTTTTCCCTGAGAACAATTTAGTGTGGCCAATAAAAGCCCAGCTAATTTCTAAATCAGCATGGAGCCAAGTCAGCCACCCAGGAGCTCTCTCCTAGGGCAATATTTCTGAGGCTCACACAATCTATACTAAAGCGATCAACCTCCCTCCGTCCTGCCAAGGGGATGCGTTAGTGAAGCCCAAAATATGACAGTAGGAAATTTATGTGCAACTTTTACACATAATATCTCATTATGACTCTTCCCAATCTTTCAATTTTAAAAATAAACGGCCTTTGTAATGATTTTATCAGGAGAGCATCTAAACTAAGATTAAAAAGGAAAGAAGAAAGAGCTTCGGCGGCTGGGATTTCTTTCTCTTCTCCTGGTCTGATTTTATGGAAATTCACTCTTCATTCCTTCTCTCCCTCCTTTCCTTCTTTCTCTCCTTTCCCTCCCTCCCTCCCTCCCTTTCTTCCTCCTTCCCTTCTCTCTCTTTCTTCTTTCTTTCCCCTAATCTAAGGAGAAGTAGACATTTTAGGATATGTCATTTCACCTAAGGGAATGAGATCTCTGACAGAAGCAACAATGACTCTGACTCTTTGGTTCACGACAAAAGTTTCCACTTAGAGTTTAGTGATTCAGTGCCATTTGCCCAAGAGTCTGTTGTTAATTTATATCATATCCCCAAACTTCCCTGTCTCAGTTTCCTCCTGTCTCCCATCCCCACGTCTTACAACATGATTGCAGACAGACACACCCAATGACACAGGAGGAGATTCCTTAGTCCTCCTCATGTCACCCCCCCCATGCTGTCCCCACACCCAGGACTCCTGGCCTGGCCTCCCCCTGTTTTGTGGGGCAGCCAGAAGAGCAGGAGACAAGAGACGGTGGACCCTGGGTGGGCCCAGGTCTTTAGAAAGACTCAACATTTCTTCCCCCTGGTGTTGGCCTGAAGCCTGATGACTTTGCTCATATTTTATTTGGTAGAGACATCCAGCTGCTAGGTTCTCATCAGCTTGTACATGTGTATTTCTCCCTTCTGCCTGAGAACCCGTCTCCTGGGACACCAGCTGCCCCTGGGAGCATCTCCCACTAGGAGGGTTCTAGGGCTGCTTGTTTACATGTATTAATTTATTTGTTCAGGCATTATCTACAGAGAGTTGCCTCTGCCCAGGCTTGGAATTAACAGGTGAATTAATCAGGGTAGTTGTCCTTTAAGAACTCACAATCTAGTTGGGGACACATATCCACAATTAAAGCCATTACAGCATGAAAGTATCAGGATGTAGGTGGACTGTGGAGGCAGGTGTCCCTGTGCTTGGGAGCACCAGGCCAGTCTTGATTCAGAAACAATTTGCCTTAAAGTCAAACCCAGAGACAGGACTTCCTGAGGAGCCCTGAAGAAGGAAGCGCCGATGGAAGTTTCCTACGTCTTGTCCTTCCGTAGTATTCATGGCTTTAAGTTCTCCATCTGAGCTGGACGTCGGTGCGATGGGATTCCATTTAAGCTGACAACGCACGGTTTCCTGTGTGTAAGAGGAGAAGTGGCTATTTTAAGGCCAATGCAGGCATCAAACGTATCCAGTCAAATCAGAGACAGAGACACCGAGGCAGAGATGCTTGTGGTTTGACCCTTGACTTGGAGTCCAAAGAACTTAGCTGAGGCCATGAGAAAAGTCAGAATCACCACAGTGAGCTGGATACTGAAGTCAGCCTGGGCCTCTGATGGAGACTGCAAAGCCCTACAGAGCATCTGGCCTCCTCCCGTTCCTCATGCTTCTTGCTGTCAATAAACATACTGGGCTCTGTTCATTGAGTGTACATCCCATGTACAAGATCATTGAGATGGTATTTGCACGCATGACCTCATTTAACCTCAACACCCACTTGGAATGAGACATTCTCACCTCTATAGTACTGTTGAGTTCACTAAGGCATACAGGTATTCAACAACTTGGCCATGGCCACAAAATCATAAATGTCAGGGTAAGGATTCACCTCTGGGGCTCCTGAAAACCAGACAGTGCTTCTCAGAGTGGCTTGTCACTGTCTTCTGCATCTGAGCTTTACTTCTGGTCCCAGCCTTTGATTATCCATGTTTTCTCCCTGCCTCCAGCCCTCAGCCTGAGTTCTGTCTCCTCCCAGATCCTCCGCAAATGTCCCTGTGCAAAGTTACCTTCTTCTTTTGTGAAGTCTCTCAGTGAGTTTTTATGGAATGACAACCACATGCTAGACTCTGGGTTAGGTGTTTTCACGTTTGGCTTGGCTTTTGTCTTCACACTGAACTTGAGAAGAGATCAGAAGGCAGCCCCACATCCACCCATTAAACAAAAGTGAAGACTGCGATTCATAGAATTCAATTAATATGCAGAATATCACACCCATGTAAATGATGAGACCAAGCCTTGAGTAGTTCTGCCTCACTCCCCCAGACAAAATTCACTGCCGCCTCCTCTGGGATCCTCTAACAGCTTGGCTTTACTTCAACAATCACCACGGTACATGGCATTCATAGACAATCAACACGTATTTTTGGACAATAAACAAACAAATGAATAAATGAATGGACTAGTTTATATTAGGGAGGAGTTATAGCTTCGTGGAATAGAACATGGATTTGGAAATTAGATTGCTGGGCTCAGACACAGGTTCCGTCTCTTACGAGTCATGGGGTTCCGGGCAGGTGGCTTCCCCTTCTGTCTCACTGGCTGAGACAGAGCCATATCCTTACCTATGAGGAATCACTAGCAAATTCATGAAATTGGCCTGAAAGAGCCTCTCTGCTTTAAATATCTGCCATATTCTCTATCACAGAGACGCAGTACGGCCCTTTAATGTATTTATTCTTTCATCCAAAGAGCATATGCTAGCCTGCATTTTTCCCCAGAATTTGAAAATAGGAACAACATGGAGAGGGGAAGAAAGGAAAGAAAGAAGATAGTGTAAAATTAGCATTTGCTAAGCACTTTCTAAGTTCTGGGCCCCAGCTTTGCACATTGATGCCCATCCTCTAATTGAAACGCCCCAACCACCTTTCAAGTGGTGGAGTAATATAGATGCAGAAACAGAAACAGAGGATGCACTTAATCTGTTCAAGATCACACAGCTATTGAATATCTAGCCAAGATGAATATGTCTTCTATTTCCAAATCCAGTGCTTTTCCCGTAACAGAATTAGACATTCTTGCTCTCTTAATCAAATTCAGTGCTAGAGCTTGGGGTCAGAATTCAAGGTCTGGGTGAAACTTGGGAGACAGCAACCTTTGCCTCCAGAGTAGATCGTCTGGACCAGAGGCAAACAAGTTTCAGGACACATCATCTGGAAGTGATGTCCTCAACTTTGACTTCACCAAGCTCAATGGCAAAGCCAAGACAGCCTACTCTTTAAAAAACCCTTGATGTGAAAAATCCCAGAGAGAAGGAGTTAACTTCCTTTTTTTTTCCCCTCAAAGTTTAAACAGTTAGGGTTTCCCCCTACACTCGCCCCCCGCCTTGAGTGATAAATTTGCATCTAAAACATGAAGCAGAGCACATTATGTAGAACGTGCTTATTTTCTTCTGATGTTTGATAGGAATTAGGATTGGTAAAACCCAAACTCTGTTTCCCCTTTCATGCAGCCTGTCATTTTTGTCAAACAAGAAGCTGATTAAGTTTCAATCAAAAGAACAAAAGGCTCCAGAAAGATTCTTCTTGGAAAAGCAGTGGCTTCAGCAATTACCCCACGGAAAATAAATTGAGTGTTGAGCTTGGGACTTAACTCTAAACTGGTGGACCCTTTCTGTTTAAATGGTGAGTGTTAGGAAAATGCTGACCAATCTCATCTCATCCAACCTCTGACACGTGAAAGAACCTTATTAACGAATGACACCCAAATCTTGGAATATTTATCAGGCATGTTGGGAAGATTCTTTATTAGTGAATGTGTCTCAGGTCAGCCGTAGATGGAAGGAGGAGATGATTCTGTCAGGAGTAAACAGGATGGATGGAAAAGTGGACACATTGGAGGTTAATTGTAAAAATGACTCTCATGATTCCCCTCCCTCTATCCATGGCCTTGAATAGTGCCTTTCCACACTGTCTCTGGATTGCCTTTGACTTGCTTTGGCTAATGTGATCCAAGCCGATGCCTGGAAAGTTGAAAGCACCTTCGACCCTCTCTGGCCATACTTGAGACCCTTGTAATCAAGGTCATATAGATGAACCTAAGCTAGCCTGTTGGGTTATGAGAGACATATGGTCAAGTCATCCTCATAGCCCCAGCTGATTCTCTGCCAACCACTAGATGTGTGAGTGAGGCCATCCTAGACCACCCAGCCTCAGCCAAGCCAACCCTAACCAGAAGAAACCCCCAGCCAGAGAATCATGAATCTCAGTGAATCATGAGAAATAATAAATGTTTACAGTTATAGAGGTTTTGGGGTGGTCTGTTATGCAGCAAAAGCTAAGCAATTGCAATGATCTTCTCTTTCCGCTCCAGATTCTAGTCTCAGTCTATTGACTATGACAGGGGAAGGTTCTAATCAGAACTCCGAGTGCCCTGGCTTTTGAGATCTACTATCAGAAACTTTCAGGCGCAGAGCCTGTATTTAGCAAATTCAAAAAGCTGACCCCCTTGTTTACATGGCTTGTCTTCCTGCAACCCATTTGTGGCTTTGACCTAAGATTTAGATTCTTGTTCATGAGTAATTGAGGGTCTCCCCTTTCAGAACGGGTGCATTTTGCTTCTGCCTTGTCATTTGTCTATAACCCATCCAATTTTCCACTTATATAGCTCAGTCCTGGTGCTGTCAAGTATAAGAGATCCTGTGTGCTAAGTGAAGTAAACTGGTGAGCTATCAAGGACTCAAGTTGTCTCTGTCTTGAATTTTCTCATAATCACTGTCCCCATCATCCCCACCCCACTCAAGTACTTTTGTTTTCCTCCTCTCCGGGAGAAACTTCCTCGTGTTATGTTGAACTATGCTGAAGGCGGTGAAGATTTAAGCACTGGTTGACTCCCAAAGTCTTTGACCTTCTCTTTTGTGAGTAATTTAGACATGTTTCATGGATACAGTAGTCCCTTGTCTGGTCCCCCCAGGGAGTCTGAGTTCTTGCTTACTTGAACGAGCTAACTCTTTCTGTTATAGACTGCCATTAATAACCAGTGCAATCTGGGATATCTCCCCAATCTCTCTTTACTTCAGGAGGCCTAGAAGTCATAGTCAAATGTGTTCTCTCGAGCTTAAACCGACTTTCCTTTCAGTGTTATTCCCTGGCCCTGGAACACCCCCAAAGACTGCGAACTAAAGCAGGTTAGGAAAATCACCAAACCCACACAATTAGGGGAGTTTGCTAGGGACCAGAAACCTCCTGCATTTTCTGTGAAATGAGGAGGAGAGCTCCAAGCCCCAGTGCCAGACCAGATGAGCCCATTTTCATACTCAGCTCATTTTCATACAGATAATGGGAAAGAAGCTGTCACTCGTGTTTCCCGCTGGCAGCCAGCCCTGCCCGGCTCGGCTCTCTCCACAGACTGCTCCCTGAGCTCAGCCAGGAGAACACGCCTGCTCACAGCCCTGCTTCGTTTCTGGCTTTCTTCTTCTTTTTTTTTAAAAAAAGAAAGTCAAATAAACTTAACCTGGGGTCCCTCAGGGATCGTTTTGTGTTCTTGTTGTTGTAAAACACAGAGTGTGCCAATAACAACCTGGGAAAGACACCAGAATGATGATAGAATGAATGATAGCTTCTTGGTAGTCTAAGAGAGAGGGGCAATAATGATGATGTGGAGGCATCTGAGACCCCTAGACTTCATATCTAGGGCAGAAACAGAAAACCCCAGCTACGTATCCCGAGAAGTCCAGTTTGCTATGGGCATGACGTCATGCTGTTGCTTGTCCACACCGCTGCTATTTTGGAGATGCCTGGAGTCTGACCCACACAGCAGCTTCCATATAAGCACTTGGGGAGGGCTCAATTCTTCCATAGTTCTCTTAATTCTTTCATTAGCTCATTTCTCAAAAGCACATTATGGCCTGCGTCCTGAAATGAGGACAGCGTTTGGTGACAAAGCCAGAGGAGAGGGGGCTGCATGTCAGAGGTGTTCTTTCTCTGTGGAGGACACTCTCAACATTTCCTCACGTTAGTTTTTGCTTTAGCTGTAATTGTGTGATGTCAATAACTGAAACAGGTGGGGACAGAACTGCCAAGGAACAGAGTTTGAATGTTATTGAAGTTAAGTTGGTATAAATTAAAATTAGAGTCATAGAACTTTAGGATCTTAAATGTAATCCCCATGGGAACCACTCGGAAAATAGTTATAGAACACAGAAGAGGAAATGAGAATGGAATGAAAATATTTCACTCTAAAAATCAATGAATACAAAAGAAGACAGCAATAGAGGAAATGAGGAACATAATACTGTAGGATATACTGAAAATAAATAGTAAAATTACAGAAATAAGTCCTTATGAGTAGTTATTTAAAATGTAAATGGAGTTTGGCCGGTGTGGCTCAGTGGCTGAGTGTCGACCCATGCACCAAGAGGTCGCTGGTTCGATTCCTGGTCAGGACACATGCCCAGGTTGTGGGCCCGATCCCCAGTGGGGGGCATGCAGGAAGTGGCCAGTCGATGTTCTCTCTCATCACTGTTTCTATCTCTGTCTCCCTCTCACTTCCTCTCTCTCTAAAATCAATAAAGGAAAATAAAATGAAATAAAATAAAATAAAATGTAAATGGAGCCCTAGCCAGTTTTGCTCAGTGGTTAGGGTGTTGGCCCTTAAACCAAAGAGTCACGGGTTCAATTCCAGTCAAGGGCATGTACCTCGGTTGTGGTCTGTCCCTGGCCCTGGTTGGGGTTGTGCGGGATGCAACCAGTCAATGTGTCCCTCTCACACTGATGTTTCTCTCCCTCTCCCTCTCTCTCCCTCCCTCCACTCTATCTGAAGATAAATAACAAAATATCCTCCGGTGAGGATTTTTTAAAAATGTAAATGGATTAAACTCTCCAATCAAAAGACAAAGATTGACAGAATAAAAAACAAAAAACAAACATGATCCGAATATGACTCAATTTAAATTTAAAGACACATATTGGTTGAAAGTGAAAGAATGGAAACATCATTCCATGGAAATAGTAACCAAAACAGAGCAGGGATGATTATATTAATACCAGACAAAATAGACTTAAAATTTTAAAAGATAAAAGAGACAAAGAAGAACATTATGTATTAATAAAAGTTTCAATGCAGCTTGAAGATATAACAATTATAAACAATTGCACATCTAATAACAGATCATCAAAATATGAGGCAAAAATTTTAAGAATTTGAGAGAGAAATAGACAGGATATAATAATAGTTGGAAACTTCAATACCCCACCCTCAATAACAAATAGAACAACCAGACAGAAGAAAAGTAAGTAAATAAAGGACCTGAACAATATTAAGAAATCACCTAGATACCCAAAACAATAGAATGCACATTTTTCTCTATTGAACTTGGGGTATTATCCTGGATAAATCATATCTTAGGTCACATATTGTTTCAGTAGATTTAAAAAAATATCTTCTCTAAACACAATGGGATAGTTAGACATCAGTAACAGAAAGAAAACTGGAAAATTCACAAATTTGTGGAAATTAAACATTACCCTCTTCACCAACAGACCAAAGAAGAATTCACAAGATAAATTAAAAAAATACTTAGAGATGAACAAAAACAAAAACAAATGTAGCAAAACTTATGGGACAGTTATCTTGCACCACATACAAAACTGAATTCAAAATGGTCCAAAGACCTAAGGGAAAGAGCTAAAACTATAAAACTCATAGAAGAAAACAAAGGGCAAAATCTTCATGACATTACACTTGACACTTGTTTCTTCAATATTACACCAAAAACACAGGCAACAAAAGAAAAAGTAGACAAATTAGATTTTATGCAAATACAAAACTTAGAATGTGAAGAAATTGGGATCATTGTGCACATTTGGTGAGAAATATAAAATGGTACAACCACTGTGAAAAAAGGTAAGGTGTTTCCTCAAAAATATTAAAAATGGAACATCAATATGATGATATGATGTTCCATCAATTCCACTTCTTGTACATACCCTAAAGAATTGAAAGGGGGGTCTCCAAGAGATCATTGTACACCCATGTTCATAGCAGCATTATCTATAATAGCTGAAGCAACCCAGGTGTCCATTGATAGATGAATGGATAGATAAAATGTGGCACCCATTAGCCTTAAAGAAGAAGGACATTTTGACATATGCTACAACATAAATAAACTTTGAGTTCATTATGCTAAGTGAAATAAGTCAGTGACACAAAAGACAAATACTGTATTATTCCAATTATATACAATAGTAAAGAAGTCCAATTTATAGATATAAAACAAAGAAAGGTGATTGCCAGAGGCTGAGGGGAGGGAAGAACGGGACATTGCCTTTTAATAAGTATAGAGTTTCCTTTTTTGCAAAATGAAAAGAGTTCTGTGGATGAATGGTGGCACAATAATGTGAATGCCCCTAATACCACTGAACTGTATACTCATACATGGTTAAAATGGTAAATATGTGAATTCTACCGTAATTTCTATTTTTTCTTTATTGATTTGAGAGAGAGAGGAAGGGAAGGGAGAGGGAGAGAGAGGTAGAAACATTGATGAGAGAGAACATCGATCGGCTGCCTCCTGCAGGCCCCCCACTGGGGATTTGCCCCACAACCTGGGCATGTGTCCTGACTGGGAATCAAACTGGCGACTTCTTGGTGCATGGGTCGATGCTCAACTGCTGAGCCACACCGGCTGGACTTACCATAATTTTTTAATAAAATGGGGGAAATGTCAGGGCCTAGTATTCTGGTCCTAGAGAAGACATAAGAATATATGAATGAGTCAGGGACCAAACTAAGGGGTCTGCAGTTGAGGACCCCTGCATAGCAACTGCCTTAGAGGAAAGCCTGAGGCATTTTCTATGCTTTCACTGGGAATGCTGCAAAGAGGACTATTCATTGGGTGCACATGAACCAACGATGGACCTTGAACCAACTCAGGGGTCAGAGGCAGTCAGACTTTGAGTTGAGGAGCTTCAGTTAGAGAGGTTTGGGAAGTAGGAGTTAACAGAAACATCCTCCGATCGGGGCCAGGACTCGATCCTCCGTGTGCAATGCCCACCCATGTTTTCCAACGCTGTTGTGGGGCTCTGTTTTGTTTCAGGCAGGGAGGAAAAATCCAGAGCTGCATTCGCCTTGAGGAGAGCCGGGTATTCCAAGACTCTGAGTGCTTCACTAAGCAAAAGTGACTCTATCCTGTAAATGTCCTCATCGCCGAGACGGGTGGAAGGGCTGGGGTGGAGCTCGCTGAACCAACTCAGCGGGGAATTGTGTTATGAAGACATGGACTCCTACTGAGATCGCTTGCATTTCAGAATGAATTCAAACAGCTGCAGAGGCATCCTTCATGGGTGTGAATCGAAAGGATACAATTTGCCATCCTTTCCCTCGAGGAAGACACGGGCTTCTCCCAAGGGCTCTTGAGGATTAGATTTCTTGTACCATCATGAAACGTTGCTGCCTCGGCCTCAATCATTCCCTGTCTGCAGCAAACACACGGTCCCTCACAGCAGGGATGCTCTCTGCCAGGTGACCGCTGTTAGGATGGGGGTGTTCTAGAGTCGGGGTGGCCGAGAGTCCCAGATGTAGAACAGAGGGGAGGAGGAGGGCGGGGAACTTGTTTACTTCCTGCAGAGCTCAGCTGCTGGATGCTCACCAGCTATGGATTTGGAGCGACTGCTAGAATTTCATTCCTGTTGCCAGTGGATGAGGCAAAGAGTGTTCCCATCTTACCGTCCCCGCCCCCACCGCCATCTCCAGGCTCTGGAAAACAAACAAACAAACAAACAATGAAAACAGGACAGAGATGATGTGGAGCCCTCCGTGAAGGAAACTGCACACTAGAATTTCTTATCCACACTTTTCAACAGTGGATGCTTCAAAGCAGGGAGTAGGGTTGGTGTTGCTTCAGGAAAGAGAAGGTAAAGAAAAGCTGAATTAATGCACTCTCTTGACAATTCCTGAGCGCATACTGTGTAGCAGCCACTGCTGCAAAGTGCTTTGCGTGGATTTGCTCACGGAATCCTTTCCGTGTCCACTGGAGAAGGGGACCGTGATGATCTGCACAGAGGAGGAAACTGAGACAGGGGCCTAGTAAGTGACTCGCCCAGTTTTAGCTGGTACGGTTTGAACTTTGGCCATCTGACTCCAGAAACTTCATTCTGAAAAATCTCTGGCATCTGGTCACCTGCTCAGTCTGACTTTGGCTCTGGAGAAATTCTAATTTCAATGTTGCCGAGGTGCACTTACAGTTCATGTTACATGTAGAGGGTTTTATTTTATTTTATTTATTTTTTTCAGCTCAATTGCCGAGAGAGCTAAATTGTTTAAAAAAAAAAAAAAAGTATTTTTTTGAGTCTTAAGTTATCATGAAACATCCAGGAATGATTATCTCTGGACAAGGCAGAGGTAAAGAGACCATATTGAGTTTTGGAGGCCTCAGAAAGGCCAATCGTCGTTTGAGAACAAGATAGCACTGATTTGTTTCATGCCAAGCCTAACCACCACTCGGGGCTGGCTGAGCCCACCCAATGAAGCCAAAGTCTATATGGCCTTCTCTACGGTAACAAAGGTACTGTGGCCTGGACGCGCCAGAGGAAAGGGTGAACAGATGAGAGTTAGTTTCACAAAGATAAAAGAAAAAACAGATGCCTCCAATAACCATCGAAGAAGGCTTTGGAAGCTGTATAGATCAGGGATAGCTGTAAGAATTATAAAGTATGTAGCATCTCTGTATTTGTTCCTCCCTACCATGTTTTTAAAAAAATGTCCCTCCCCACCCTGCTGAAGGCTATGTTTGATTCCTCGTTCCTCCCTCTTATTGACTTAATCAAATAACACATCAGGATGAGTGCTGTACAGAGAAGTTCAACCAGGTGATGTGGTAGTGAGGTTAGATTGTGTGGTCAGGGAAAGCTTCCCACGGGGGAGCGCCTGAAGCAGAGATGTGCATGATGGGGAGAAACCAGTGATGTGAAGAGCAGTCTAGGCCAGAGAGCTGCTTGCACAAAGGCTGTGAGACGGACCCTACCAACCAGGTTGGAGGCATTGCAAGGAAACCGTTGTCTGCAAAATATTGGGCAAAGACAGCATGGTTAGACAGGAGAGAAAAGAGATACAAAGGACCAGAAATGGTTGGGTTTTATAAGCCCAACTAAAGAAACTGCTTTTGTTCTAAGCCTGATTGGAAACCACTGGTAGATTTCAGCCTGGGAGTTTCAGGGTCTGATTAATGTTTCAGAAAGATCACTCTGTCTGGTATGTGGATGTAAGGTTGTAAGAGGAGCAGGAGTGGGCAGCAAGAGGGCGATTTCTGCAGTTACGAGAGAGGCAAGCCAGCTTGGAATAGGTCTGTAAAATTTATAGATGTGTGGGGTGGATGAATGATGAAGACGTAGAAGACAGAAGGTAAGGGATGGTGTAGGAATCACAAATTCTCTTTCCTCCCTTTATTCTTTCGAGAGAAATGTATTAAGCACTTACTTTGTTATGTACCTGGTATGCAAAAATCAGAAAGTTGAAATCCCTGACCCCAAGCACCCTAAAGTCCTAGTGGGGAAGATTGAGATAAAAACAAATAATTAAAATACATTTTAATAAATACTGTAATCAAGGGGTACACCTGGGGGCCAGGAGAATCCAAAGGAAAGACTGATTAACTGTCTTAAAATGAAATATGTCCGTCTTTTGACAGACATTGCTTTTATTGAATTCTGTCCATTGGGTTGGGTTAATGCAAAAAAGCTCAGTCGAGTGTTTGGATTTGTGTTTTGGACAAATCTTATTTGATAACCCTGGGCAACTCATTTCTACTTCCTTCATGTCTGTAAACCAGTTTCAGTCATTGCCACCTCCAACTCTGCACCCAGGGGTGGACTGTGATAGTCACACCTTGGCTCCACCAGCTCGATGACCTCTGGTTTGTGTTGGGAGCTGTAAGGGTCAGGTGGGTGCAGGGGATGCTCATTTTCTCCCTATGGACCACTGATGATGAGACATTTCAGTATTTCCAAAATGTCTCCTTCTTTATATAATTTATAAATTAGAGTATAATATTATATACAGTAAAAATCATATTTTGTTATACAATTCTACCAGTTTGGGAAAATAAATAGACATTTAACAACCACAAAATCAAGATAGAGAACATTGACAACATTCCCCAAATCCTCAACCCATCTCCAACTCCAGTCTCTGATCTGTTCTGTTCCTTTAGTTTTTGCCTTTTCCAGAGTATCATTGGTCTTTGTCCTTTGGGGCTATTGTAACAAAAATACCATAGACTGGGTGGCTTATACAAAACACATTTTTTTCTCACAGTTCTGGAAGCTTGAAAGTCCAAGATTAAAGTGCTGGCAGATTCAGTGTCCGGTGAGAGCCCTCTTCCTGGTTCATAGACAGATGTCTTCTCGCTGTGTCCTCACATGGCAGAAGGGAGTCTCTTGTATAGAGACACTAATCCCATTCATGAGGGCTCCATCTCCATGACCTAATCTCTTCCCGAAGGCTCTACCTCCAAATACCACCACATTGGGGATTAAGCTTCCATATATGAATTTGGGGGGACACATTCAGGTCATAGCATCATCTAAACAAAGTCCTATAGTTTGAAGTTGTTTGACTGTAACTTCTTTCACATAACATCACATATTGAGATTCACCAATTATTGCATACATTAACAGTTAACTTCTTTTTAATTACTGAATAGTATGTCACTGCATGGATATACCACAGTGTGCTTATCAATTCTGCAGTTGAAAGACATTTGGGTAATTTTTTATGATTCTGAATAAAGCACCACAACATTATATATATATATATATATATATATATATTATTATATATTATATATTTATATATTAATATAGATTTAATAATATATATACACACACACACACACAAATATAAGCATACATTTTTATTTCTCTTGGGTAAATACCTAGGAGAGAAACTGCTGAGTCATATATTAAGTATATGTTTAACTTCATAAAACCTGTGAAAGTATTTTCCAAAATGACTATATTATTTTGCATTTCCATGAGCAATTCACAAGAGTTCCAGTTGCTCTGTAAAACTGCCAGCATTGGATGGTGTCAGTAGTCTTTTTCATTTTAGCTTTTCTACTGCATATCTCACTGGGGTTTTAATTTGCATTTTCCTATAAACTAATAATGTCAACCATCTTTTCATGTGTTCCTCCCTTATCTGATGCATTATATAAATGTACATCTTGTTATTCATACAGACCGATATGTGTTCAGTCTTCTCTCTGCAGTGGTAGGGATGCAAAAATAATTAAGGCTCAATGTCTGCCCTTAGGAACTTCCCGCCAGGCCATGCAAATAAATATGTCACATCCACAAATGTAATGTGAGTGGTTCTATGGGAGTTCTGAGTAAGGTGAGATTATAACCCTTGAGGACAGTTGGGGAAATCTTCAGAAAGCACACAGGCTTTGAGGGGGCTTCAGAATTTCGTTTGAAAAGCAGACTGAGACAGGGGCCCTAGGAGAGGGGAGTCCCAAAATAGACACAGGAATTCCACGTGGATGATGGAGACAGTGAGACCGTACTGGGGGGTGGCAGTGATTGTGAAGGACAAAGGTGAAGAACAAACTGTGCAGAGCAGGAGCACTGAGGGCTGAGTGAATGGGGGGACTGTCTCACTGCGGAGAGGGCCGCAGGAGAGGACAGAGAGATGCAGATTGTCTCAGGGGTCAGAGGGAAGAACGTCGAGAGGACCTGATTGAACAGTCGACACAGCGTTATCTGCTGAGTGTGAGGAAGGATGAGGCAGGGTTCTGCCTGGAAGGAAGCAGAAAGTATGTGGAGTTCTCCTGCTCTGCTGTCACAGCCCGGGACTCCCCGATGGGCCACACCCTTCAGGGGAGGTAGGGGACAGTTTCACCATCCTTCTGACCTCCTCAGGTTCTTGTGATCCTGCCCACACTCCAGTCTCCCCACACCACAAGCACCACCCTATTTGTCCTGAGCAGGCTGATGGCTTCCCTGAAACATGGCAAGTTAATGGGGTACCTCCCATGCCTCCTCCACTGAATCAATCACCACTGTATCTGGACCTGGGCAGAATCAGGGTGGGAACCTACCCCAGAGTGTTCAGAACATGCTCCGGAGCATGGTCTATTGATACTAAGTGGCCCTGTAGTTCCCCGAATGTCAGTTGCCATGTTGCAAAAATGAAAGGGTGATGTAGCAGGAGAAATCCCAGGGAGTGCTGGCCAGACACCTGTGGTGGGCGAACGTCTCTGACTCAGGAAGAAGACAGGCAGGAAGGTGAGGCCTGAATGCTGCAGGCACCAGGGGCCTGAGCTATGTCGAAACAAGTCTGCCCAGCTCATTGCAGGTATCTGGCGGGTGTCTCCAGGGCCCAGGCTCCCTGATAGCAACGGGGAACAAGGCAGGGACTTACGGCCTCATCCAAAGCGTGTGCTTTGGTTTTGTAGCCCATTCCGAAATGTGAAGCTTTGCATTTTCTCATGTAGCAACCCCATGTAAGAGGTACTAATGTCGCTGGCTGATATTTGTCGCGTGCGTGCTATGTGTCAGTCACTTGGTGAATAAGCATTTTGTTTTCATTAACTATTATTTCATTTGACCCTAAGGAAAGCAGTCTGGGTAAGACATTTCTTTATTTTAAAGATGTGAACACTGACTGAGCTTTTCAGAGGTCAACTAACTTGTTCGTGGTCATTGCTAGAAAGGCACACAGCTGGGATGCATACAGAAGGTCTGATGAAAGAGAATGCATTCCTGCCCTCTACATAAATTCACTTTTTGTGTGTGGTGCAGAAGAGGCACCTCCAAGGAACCATTCTGATGGTTTTCTCAATTTGAAATAAGATTACAGTGAAATTTCCAAATTCAGTGGTCCATCATGTCAGGCTTGAGAATATTTTGAGTCACGGTCACTGCTTTCATTATACCCTGGCTAACTGTGACATAGTAGGAACTATAAATTTGGTCTCTGCCCCTGGTTCCTGACACAGAGTTCTGAAAACCTTGTAATTTCCAGAGCGATAGGGGTATTAGGAGCATCTTTTGTTCTAATTTTTGGTCTTTGACCCCAGTTCCTGACAGAACTCCTAAATCCCTTGGAATTTCCTGGATGATAAGAATGTTTGTTCTAAGGAGGAAATTCTTGGTGGGCTCCTGGATAGCTCCCGGGTGGAGGCTGCTCATCAGAAAGACCGGGGCATGACTAGAACTGGACACTCTCAGCCCTACTCCACAGCCTCAGGGCAGGGCAGTGGGGAGGGGTGGTTGAATTAACGATCAATCGTGTCTATGTGATGAAGCCTTCAGAAAATCCCCTGAATTAGGGGGTTTGGAGAGCTTGGGGAATGCATCTATGTGTTGGGAAGGGACACAACTCCACAGGTCCTGCATTCAGGACCCCTCGAGACGTCACCTTACAGACCATGTCACTGGGCTGTGTATCTATATCCTTTGTAATATCCATTATAACAAACTGGTGAACTAGATATTACATACTAACACTCTGTAGGTCATTTGACTGGCCAAGCTCATTGTCTAGTCTGTGCCTTATCGTGTCGTTATTCTTATCCTTGCTGTTCGGCACAGGCAGCTTCGATGTCAGTGTTTGAATATATCAAATGCTTTTCATTATTGATATTTAAGAAACTCTGCCATAAATGTCCTTCACATGTGTTTTTTAGATATATTCGTAGACACCTTATATTCCTTACGGCTATGGAAAATGATATCCTTGAAAATTATTGTAACTATCTCTTGCCAGCTATATGGATACCAGATTTTTTATATATTAACGGAATATTCAGCTATCTCGCTAGAGTCTCATTGCATCTATGGGTTCAGCCAGGAATACATAAACCACTCCAGGTTTTCAAGCAAAAATGGCTTTATGGAAGGGGTTGGATGGCTTACAAACCACTGGGAAAGTGAAGGATAAAATCAGGACGGAGGGGCAGCATTGACCTTCAGCTTCAGGTTCAGGTTAGCGAAGACGGACTTCCTTGCCAGCTATTGAAATATACTATAATGCCACTATAATAAAAACAGTTTGATATTGGCATAAAAATGTCAAAGGGATCAGAGAAACAGAACCGAGTGCCCAGAAATAGGGTCTAGCACGTAAGGCCATTTAAGAAACGAAAGAATGGGATTTCGACTCGGTGGAAATTTAATAAATGAGGCCAGCACAACTGGTTTTCCATCAGAAAAGAAAAAGAAGTTAGACTTCTACTTCATGCCATATTAAAAAATTCTATGTGGGATAAAAGCAAAAATATTGTTAAAAATAATAAATGAAAAGTTAGAGATAGTATATTAGAACCTAAGGGTTTGGGAAACCTTTATAACGGAAATAGTAAACCCAAAAATATTAAAGAAAGGCAGATATTTGACTGTCTAAAATTTTAACCACCACGTTTAAATATTTTTTAAAATCCCATAGTAAAGCAAAGAAAATAATAAATTCTACGCATGTGCTACATTAAAGGTTAAACTATATTGCAAATAAATTGACAATAAAAATACATGAAAACCAGCAGGGGAAAAAATGGGCAAGCTATATGAACAGACAGTTGCAAACATACAAAGAATGGGTATTTAATATCTTTATTAGTAAGGAAAATGCAAATAAAATTAAGAACAAGGTAGTCCTTTACACCCATCAGATGAGGAAAAAAATGTTCATTTTTTGCTAATAGGAATGTAGCCAATACAGAACGTACACGTTGTTGATGTCAATGTGAATCTGCACCATAGCTTTTTGCACAGAAATTTTGAAGGGTCTTTTAAAACATATATATTTACCAACCCATTAATTCCACTTCTAAGAATCCAATGTATATAAATAATATTACTAATATATAAGAATATGTGCATGGACATCAGTATTTATTGCTGGGCTTTTAAGAGGAACAAACACTGGGGTGAGGGAGAGAACACTATTCAGAAGCATACAGACTGCAGTAGCTTATGGTACATCCACGATAGGGAATGTTATGGTCTCTCTTACAGAAGATGTTAGATTCAGACCAAATGATTTGCATGATCTATGGTGAAGGGAGAAAATCAAGATGCAGAGAAGCATTAGGAACTGTGGTCATTTAAAAAAATAAAATAATGGCAAAGCCTTTTCTATTTATATCTATATTAATACTCTAATCTATATCAGCAGTTAAAGCTGCAGGTATAGGTACTGGACCCTGTGAGCACTGAGCAGGCTATAGAAAGATAGCAACACGTAGTTAACATTAGTTATCTGGGACGGGATGGGGAAACCAGAAAGAGAAAAGAGGAGGCACCTATAAAATACTGAAGAAAATGAAAGATAGCATTAAAATATATAAAATAAGAAGGAACTTAATATTTGTATATATGTATATACACATATACAAAGAGATGACTAATAATGTGTTGATTTTGACTATCTCATTATAGTAGGATTTTAGGAGACCATTAAATTTACTTTTTATATGTCACATTCATATTTACAATAAAAAGTATTAACCACATAATCATAAGAAACTGTGAAGCTAGTTTCACTGCTGAAAAATTTTGTTTCTTCTAGTTTTCTACATAAGTCTTCTTGGCTACCTCAATATAAACCAAAAAAAAGTAATCACAAGTACCCGAAAAGAGAAGTCCTGTAAATATCTGGTAGTCCATGTCAGTGAATCATCACGGATCTTCACATGACTTACTTTTTACTTCTTTTAATTTTCTTTTTTTTTTTTCTTTATTGATTTTAGAGAGAGAGGAAGGGAGAGGGAGAGAGAGATAGAAACAGCAATGAGAGAGAACATCGACTGGCCGCCTCCTGCATGCCCCCCACTGGGGATTTGGCCCACAACCTGGGCATGTGCCCTGACCAGGAATCGAACCGGCAACCTCTTGGTGCATGGGTCAACACTCAACCACTGAGCCACACCGGCCGGGCGACTTCCTTTAATTTTCTGCTAAAGATGAGCTTTTCAGAGAGGGCTTTTCTGACCCCTTGATCCATTTCACAAACCATTCCTTAATACCTCACATGATCTTTATATAATATTTATTGAAAACTGCTCATTGTCATTTTTATACTTTATACAGTTAAAACCAAAGTTTGTTTAGTTTTAGGCTTCCTCTTTTAATAATAATTTTTAAAATGCAATTTAGGTTATATGTTTTCCTCTGGAAAAAAAAAAAAAAACTTTAGCTGTGACCCACAGATTGTATGAGTTTTGTTTTCCCCATTAATTCTTTTAAAATTAATTTGTGGTTTATATTTTCCCCCCTTTAATTAGGTATTGTTTGAAACATGATTCTAAAGAGAAATGAGCTAGTTATGTTTTTGAAGGGCAGACATCATTTGTTATTGATTTTCATATTTCAGGGGGGAGAAAGATATGATCAGAAAATAAGACCTATAAATCCATCTGTTAGAAATGTAATAAGGTTGTTTTTTTGTGTGGCTAAGTATATTAGTTATTTTTCTTGCAGAGTTTCAAGGACATAAAAAGGACATATATTTATGGTTTGTTAAGATAATACCTTCTATGTAAATCTACTAAATCATGCTTATTGATTGCATTCTTTAAATATTTGATTTTTACCCACATAGATTTTTATATTCTAAAATAGTTACGCTGAAATTTTCCAAATCAATTTATTTTAACAAATTACCATGTTTCAAGAGTTCTAACCTAATGTTCATATCTTGCTGCGATGTGATGTTATTTCCTATATAAAGATGTATATCCTCTGTAAGTCTCTTTTGTAGACTGTTACATTTTATTATTATTGTTTTACAATATCATTTTGTATTAGTTTCAGGTGTACGCATAGTGGTTAGACAATCATATACTTTACAAAGTGTTCCCCTGATATTTCCAGTTACCCACCCGGCACCATCCATAGTTATTACAATATTATTGACTATTTCCTAAACTTTATATCTCTATGCCTATTCTGTAACTACCATTTAGTACTTCTCAATCCCTCCACCCTTTTCACCCAGGCCCACAAACCCCACTTCCCTCTGGCAACCATCAGTCTGTTCTCCGTATCTACTAGTCTGTTTCCATTTTGTTTATTCGCTTACCTTTTTCTTTAGATTCCACATCTAAATGAAATTGATAGTATTTGTCTTTCCTCTGTCTGAGTTACTGTACTTAGTATAATACCCTCTAGGTCCATCCATGTGTCACAAATGATAAGATTTCATTCCTTTTTATGAATGAATAATATTCTATTGTATATATGTATCACGTTTTGTTCATTCATCCATTGACGGACATCTAGGCTGCTTCCGTATCTTGACTATTGTAAATAATGCTATAATAAACATAGGCATGCATATATTCTTTCAAATTAGTATTTTGGGCTTCTTCAGATATATCCCTAAAGTGGAATCGCTGAGTCCTAAGGCAGTTTCCTTGTTAATTTTTTGAGGACAATCCATAGAGTTTTCCACAGTGGCTGTACCAATCTGCATTCCCACCAACAATGCAGGAGGGTTCCCTTTTCTTCACATCCTCCCCGACACTTGCTGCTTGTGGATTTATTGATAGTAGCCATTCTGACAGGTGTGAGGTGATATCGCATTGTGGTTTTCATTTGCATCTCTCTGATGATTAGTGGTGTTGGCGTCTTTTCATAGGTCTTCTGGCCATCTGTATGTCCTTTTTGGAGAAGTGTCTACTCAGGTCCTCTGCCCACTTTTAATTGGATTGTTTATTTTGGGGGTATTGAGTTGGATGAATTCTTTATAAATTTTGGATAGTAATCCCTTATCAAATATTATCATTGGTGAATATCTTCTCCCATTCTATGGGTTGTCTTTGTGTTTCATTGATGATTTCCTCTTTGCTGTGCAAAAACTTTATAGTTTGATTTAGTCCCATTCGCTTGTGGGTTTTTTTTTTTTTCTATTGTTTCCCTTACCCAAGGAAATATATCAGAAAAAATATTGCTAAGAGAAATGTCAGAAATTTTACTGCCCATGTTTCCTTCTAGGAGTTTTATGGTTTCGATTTTTACATTTAAGTCTTTAATCCATTTTGAGTTTATCCTTGTTAATGACGTGAAAAGGTGGTCTTGTTTCATATTTTTGCATGTATCTGTTCGATTTCCCAATGCTATTTATTGAATAGACTGGCTTTACCCCATTGCATATTCTTGCCTCTTTTTTCATAGATTCATTGGTCACTAACCCTTCACATATCTAGTCCCCCTCTCCCACTGAGGTGAATGCTTTACAATGGTGTCACTTTTTACACCCATATGAAACATTTGGAATTGCAGTAAACCCTACCAGAAATGAAGTTGGAAATCACGCAGTTAATGAGTGGTTCCTGACCTCTGCCCAGGGCCAGTTCTTCAACAGGAGTGGTTAGAGTTGTTATCCTTTATAAGAGCGGACTGTGATCAGAATGTAACTACCTTGTGACCAATTGGGATGTTCTTAACACAGCAAACTTTCAGTGAGATACAATGTACTTTTCACTATATTTACTTCTGTGATTTTGGACAATACAGATGTGGACAATACTGTATTACATGTTTCATTAAGTTAATAATACTGTGGGCCTGCATTTTACGACAAGTGAAGTTCAAATAAAATTTGGAGTTACAGTCAAGTAGCAATGTTTGTTTCTCGGTTTTGACAAATATACCATGATAATATATGATGGTAACTTTAAGGAAAATTGAAACTGAGTGAGAGGTATATGGGAACTCTTTGTACTATCTTTGCTGATTTTTTTTTTTTTTGGTAGATCTAGAATAACTCCAAAATAAAAAATTTGCTTAAAAAAAATGCTCCCATCATCTAAAGTCTGCAGTTGACTTTTTCTTAGCTCTAGGCTAGATTCACTTCAGTTACTTCTCCTGTAGATCCGGTTACCTAGAAAGGCAGGTACACTAGGACTATGACGCTGACACAAATATTTATTGAGCACCTACTATGTGATAGTGGAATAATGGTTTAACTGTGGTGTATAGATGTTACATACATGATGTGACAAAACCATTGTCCCTGGTGGGGAACAGTTGCCTCCATCCTGTTTCTCTTTCTGTTGATTTCCTATCCTCTGTGTCTATAGCCATCTGAAAGTTTAATCAAGATATTGAGGACTTCTTTTTTTTTCCTGAGATTTTCTTTTTAGTAGCTCTTTATATATATTCAAAGCAACTCTCCTTTGGGTATGCAGTGAAATCGCTACCCACGATTCCAGGAAATGTGAACAGACTCTGAAATGGGATCTCTGTGCAAAGGACTGAGGTGTCCAAAGGACATGGGACACAACTGGATGCACACCTTCATTCCTGCCCTCAGTCCGGTCCAAACCGGATGGTGGGCAGAACAATGGGAGACAGATAGCATCAATTTCTTCGCCAACAAAAAGTCTAAGAAACAGTATTTCCCCTTCCCCTGAAACCTGATGGGAATTCGAGTATCAAGAATGATCTTGGGGTGAGAGGAGAGGGTGTTTGGGAAAGGAAAGAGGAGAAAAGGCATAAGCCGAGCCAAGGGTCTCGATCTCTCTTGCCTTCTTCCTCTGCAGGGATGCGTGTGGGGGAAGGAAATAGGCCATTAGCAAGTGTGTGTTCATTCCTGACAAATTTGAGATAATTCCCGTCAGCCCTGGTCTCATCATTGTTGGATGGGCCACTAGACGTTAAGGGCGTCCTCCCGACTTTTGAAGTCAGGGGAGAGGCTTTGGGCTGCAGCCAGATGTCCTCTGGCCATCACGAATTCTACCTTGAATTACAAGAGAGAAACCAGAATTTTCTCTAGGACACGGCACTTCCCAGAGCTAGTGTAACATTTGTATGTTCTCTTTGCAACCGAGTCTTTAAAAAGTATAAAAAGAAGTTTAGGTCAATTTAAAAATCTCTAACCACATAGCAGCTTGTTTTTCAGGAAGAGAAAAACGTGGTGCTGCCTAACAGCTCCCCTAAGCATTATGTGTTATTGAAAGCTTTCTTTGATTTTTAGACACTGTGAAAGGGAGAGAGGGAGAGAGAGAAACATCAATGTGAGAGAGACATATCAATTCGTTGCCTACTGCATAACCCCAACCAGGGCTGGGAATTGAACCTGCAACCCAAGCATGTGCCTTGGACCTGGAATCAAACCCAAGACCCTTCCGTCTGAGGGAAGATGCTCTAACCACTGAGCAACTGGCCAGGGCTTGAAAGCTTTCTTGGTGGGAAGTCAGAAGACCAAAATTCTCAAGCTTTGCACAAAATAGGTACTGAGAAAAAACAAAAACAAAAAACACGGTACTGTTGGTTATAAAAATGCATTTAAAAACAGAATGCAGGATTTTGATTGTGAAATTAATGTACATCATTTATTGGGTGCCACATGGCAAGATGCATTACAGAGGTAGATGATCGAATTTAGAGGTGAAAGGGTGGATAAATTCCCAAATATTCAAACCAAAGGGGGAAAATGCATCTTGGAGGCATTGCCTACTTGAGATGCAGGAGGCAAATACTGCTGTGAACCATACAGTTATTAAAACTATATCCTAACTTGCTGTTTCTATCCAGAACACATACATTTATATGACGTGCAGGTCAACATCAAGCAAGACTGAGACACGTCAATGAATGTTTGATATTCTCATTCTTGCATTGGAGGCCAACAGCCACAGCGGCCTGGACTAAGGGATGGATCTCAAGGCGGGGGGGTCTTTGCTTTTTAATGATACAGAGATTACACCTGTAGTGATGGGTGGACACATGCAGCACCATGAATGGTTTGGTATTTAGTAATTTATTATAGAAATATCTCTTCTCTGGCCCTGGCCAGTTTGGCTCAGTGGTTAGAGCGTTGGCCCATGGACCAGAGAGACCCGGGTTCGGTTCCCACTAAGGGCACGTACCTCGGTTGCAGTTTGTCCCCGGCCCCGGTTGGGGTTGTGTGGGTGGCAGCCAGTTGATGTGTCTCTCTCACATCGATGTTTCGCTCTCTTCCTCCCTCTCTCCCTCTTGCTCTATCTGAAGATGAATGCAAAAAGTGTCCTCGGGTAAGGATAAAAAAAAAAAAAAGAAATATCTCTTCTCTGGGGGATTGTTTCCGGGGATCACACAATGGAACACAGAGCTTATTCCAGTTAGTAAATTCCTTTTGGAACAAGTACAAGATTATATTTGCAGCTAGAAAACACACGTTAGAGGATTTGGGTTCTTCACCTTCTCTATGCTAACATTATTTTATCAGTTATATAAAAAGTCAGGAATTATACAAGTTTAAGAAAGAGCCCAGGGGAAAATATAGCAGAGATAAGGACATAGGAAAGAGGTCATGTTTCTCTTCCAGTCTCCTGTGAAAGCAAATGTGGCCCAGAGAAGAAGGCTTTCCAGATGGGCTCAGGACAACTGCCCCTGAGAATTAGAGGAAAATCTCCAAAATTGAAATTTTAGAATATTTATGGTTCATGTTCTACAAGACATGTTAAATTTATGAAATTAAAGTAAGCACACATTAAGTGAAATGATCAAAAGATAGGAAAATAGATAAGGGGAAATTAAAAGCATTATTTCCTTTCTTTTTTTTTTTTTCTTTATTGATTTTAAAGGGAGATGAAGGGAGAGGAAGAGAGTGATAGAAACATCAATGAGAGGGAACATCAATTGGCCACCTCCTGCATGCCCCCCACTGGGGATCGGGCCCACAACCTGGGCATGTGCCCTGACCGGGAATCGAACCGACGACCTCTTGGTGCGTGGGTCGACGCTCAACCACTGAACCACACCGGCTGGGCAAAAGCATTATTTTCTTGATTTTTGCATTAAGGACCCCTGGTAAAAGTGGTAAATAACAGATTTCATGCTAAAAAATAATGTATATCAGAAGAGATAAAAGGAAAAAAAACAAAAAAAACCTCTGAAACTTAGAAGCAAACAAACAAAAAGAAGTCTAAAGAAATAAAGGAAAAATATAAGAAAATATATGTGTGCCTATTACCTATGATAATATGAGTGTATATATACACATGTATAAAAGAGGTATCTCAGAGAAAGGTAGAAAGAACAGATCAGAAATCATTAAAGGAACAATAGAAGAAACACATTCTTGCATAAAAAAAAGAAAGAAAGAAAGAAAGAATCTGTGGATTACAATGATCCATCAATCCTGGGCAAAATGAATAAAACAGAATAAAACCAAAGATTTACCCAGGTGATATGTTGGCAATTCAAATTGAAAGCATCCATCCAAATGAAAGTGTGCACAAAAGGGAGTTTGATTTAAATATACCAAATTTGGGTAGCTTTAGATTTTTATATCTGCCACACAAGTGTCTGAATAAACAGAAAGCAGAGTTTGAGGAGAAAAGACGATGATCTCACATCACACACCCAATTAATGTGTGAGGGCAAAGGAAAAACACCTCGGCCAGGCATCAGCTTAGCGCAGAGGCAATCCGTGTTCTCTTGCAGAGAAAATTACTCTAAGTCACTCTACCTGAGCAAAAGATAAATCAATATAAACAACTCAAGAATGAGGAAGTTGTGGTAATAAGGGATTGATGGTGTCCCTTTGGGCATTGTACTTCTTAGCCCGTATTGAGTTCTTTCCACTGTTTGACTAATGGTGGGGTAGATGACATGTGGCAAGCTCTTCCTTTTAAGAGAAAAAGGCATTGCACTTGTAAAACAGAACAAATGGACGTGTCCCCTCCCACCAGCCCCAGAGGGAGAACCAACAGAGAACTCCATCACAACACGCTCAGCCTTTTCATCTGCTTCAACCGTGGTCAGCAAGGATAAAATCAAAGTCAGCCCCAGGAGAGAGCCTGTGTATCTCTTGCTGGCTTTTCTACAACACTCCTCACAGGTCTGGCTGCATCCATCTGAAATGGAAAAAGAAAGGGATGGATTATAGAATCTCTGTAATTCTCTCCGTAGTTTTTTTTTGTGTGTGTGTTTTTTAATAGAAAATGAATTCTCTGGATTAAACCAATGCAATCCCGTTATTGCTGGCTCGTTAGCATGTCATGAACAAATAATAAATTGGACAGTTAAAACTTCATGCGAGAATTGTTTGTGTGTATAATGTAAGCCTCATTTTTCACACTGTGCCCAGAGTTTCCTTGTGCAGAACTCTTTCTAAGCCCTGGGAAGAAATCTTAGTGGTGGGAAATGTGTATTTTTATCCAAAACACACATATTATACTGATCTTCGGTGTGCAACTTTCCTAGGGCGACTGGGGTGAACTGTCTTTTAAATACTGCTAATGCATTCACAGGTGTTTCTTCTGAAAGACACATGTCACACCTAATCACGGACCAAGTGATAACCCAGAGGTAAATAATCCATACATCAGGAATGTGAAGACAACCCGTATGTAGTAAGTCCCTTGCAAATAATAGAAGGCATTAAGCCCGCCTTTGTCCAGTTGCAAAGACACAGACAGCTTTCTACTTTACCGTGGTTCCCTCAGCACTTACTCTGCAATCATCTCATAATCATGAAAATTTGGCATTTTAATTCTATCCCTAGAGGAAATATGTGGATACTGGCACCATGACAAGTATAAGCGCATAAAAGCACAATTACCTTAGACTTACACTCCATTTTTTTCCTATTTCCAAGTAAGAACTAAATTCTCATGGTTCATAGCAGAAAATTTTGCTGTGACTTCATAGACATGGCCTTTCGCTTAATTAAAAGCTCCGGAAACGTCTGTTCCAAACTCAGTCTCTTGTCTCGGGAGTCTAACCACCATTCATTCATTTTTCATTCATCCCACAAATGTGTTCTCAGCACGCACCATGCCAGGCACCACGGTGGCCACTGGGAAACAAAGGTCGCGCGGTGAAGAGTGGGCAAAGATAAGTTCAAACCCCAGCCACCAGCTGTCATCCTGTATGGCCTTTCAAGGGTTCCTTAACTTCTATGACTCTTTCTTCTTCATTTAAGAGAAGACAAAGTACTAAAGCCAAGTTCTTAGATTACCATGAGGATTACATCTTATGTGTATGCTCTCCTGGTAGGAGGAGTAGTCATCATCTCTTCAGGCTGCCATAACAGAACGCCATGGATCAAATGGCTTAAACAACAGAAATGTATTTTCTTTTAGTTCTGGAGACTGAAAAGCCCAAGATCCAGGTGTGCCATAGTTAAGGTGTCTATTCCTGGCTCATGGACAGCTGCCTTCTGCTGCACCCTCACGGCGGAGAGAGTATGCAAGCTCCCTGGTGTTCTCTTAAGGACACTAAGTCAAGGTTTCTACCCTCGTAACCTCATCTAACCCTAATTACCACCCACAGGTCCCGTCGTCAAATGCCATCATCATGGAGGTGAGGACTTCAACATATACTTTTTTGGGGGGGAGACACAATTCTGTCTATAGCATTATTATTGTTATTTCCACTTTTCAGCAGCTACGTTTCAAAATTCATATCCTTAAAGGAGGAAAACTACCCATTTTTTTAAAGATGTCACAACTCCTGTGGAAATTGCATAATTCAAAAAAAGTCCCCTTTGGACCATCTAGAAAAGATTCAGTTCCTCTCTTTATGGACTCTCTACATTCAAGCATCTTCTATATTCTCAAGACTTGTTGTCTGCCCAATAGCAGATATTGGCTCCCATAGGCACTGTAACCCAAGGATTGTAAACATTTCCGAGGCAACATTTAGAATGGCCACAGGCCATCCCACTAACTTGGCGAGGAATTTTTCACAATGTCAGGGTTAAAGAATTGGCTCTTCCCATGTGCACACAAGAGACTCCAACAACGGGTTTCACAGCTGACCCCATAACAAACCTTCTCAACCTGTCCTCGAAAAGAAAGTGCAGTCATGTCCCTCACTTCCAGATGGGCTCATCGGGGTTTCTGGAACACCCATCTAATTTGCTCTTTATGTAAGCACTCAGGAAGAAGGACGCATTGACCTGGGATGGCCTATTTTCATAAACAGAGCAATGTCCGTATCATGGACTTCCTTGGATAGAACTGAGAAACTAAATAACATTATGATGGAAATAGCCCCAGCCAACTACTTAGGACTTTAGAAACCTGATTGTTGAATCTCAGCTTGAAATTAGACATGGAGGGAATTTTTACACCATGAAAATCAGCAAATTCTACAAGTCACGTCCTCTTTCCCCCTAGAAGTGTTGGTTTCATGGCAAACCCCTGGACCTTGGTGCCTCCCATTTTGAAAAGTTCTAAACTGGGGTAAGTCTCAGCAATTCCTGGGGGTATTTTTTCTCTCTCTAAAATACAGATTCTTGGCCCCCACACAAAATCGAATGCATTATAAGCTCTATTATTTCCTGGCACGTGTACTTGGGATGGAGAAACAAAAGTTGTCACAAAACTGGAACACACATTTTGAAAGAATTTAGAAAAACAAAAACATGTATATGAAAGACATTAGGAGGAGGAGGAGGAGGAGAGTGAGGAATGGGGATAAAATCGAATAGCAAAATAAGTAAATCCAGTGAAGAGTCTCGTGCGGATGATAATACTGCCAAGGTCCGTGGCGTTGAAATCATCCTACCTCCTCTACCTGAGGTTGGATGCGAAGCACACTGAAGGAACCTCGTGCAAAGTGTAATATACACACATATACTGGTAAACACAGCAAGTGAAGGAAGCAATCACGGCTACAGGCTTCTGCCCCCAGTGTTCATCACAGTGCTCGGCACAGAGGAAGCATTCAGAACACGTTTCTAGAACATATGAGTGAGTGACTAAATCAGTCAATAATAATCGTAATGATGATGATAACAATTTTAATCTTTCAGAACAGTTTCTATTCACCACAGATACCAATAAAATTGTTTAAAATACACCTTAGACGCGATACTGCCCTTACTGGTTTTCCCACTCACCCGAACTCACTAGCCACGGCCCCAACCCCCTCTGTGATCAGTTGCTTGCCTCAGACTCATTTGCTACCCCTCTGCTGTCATTCATTTGACTCTGGCTGCACTTACCTTGTCCTCTCCTTGAATGTCTTGTTCCTGGCTCAGACCCTCTAGCTCCCGCCCTCTCTTCCTTTGACCTTGACATGGCTTGCTTCTGAATTCATGCAGGCCTTTGCTCAGATGTCATCTCCTCACGAAAAGTTCTCCTGGCCAATCTACCTAAAATAGAGCTACCACCACCTTGACATGATTTCATCTCCTTAACCTGTTCGACAGCACTTATCACATATAAGTTTATAGAACCGATCACTTTCTGATTTCTGTTTTTCCCATGATTTGTTAACTGTCTTCATCTTCTTGAAGACTGGATCTCTGTGTGGCTAGGGGCTTTGTCCATCTTGTCCCTTCAGTACCCTTGATGCTGGAACAGTAGGTTCTCATCAAAATTTTGATGATGGATGAATGCATGAGTGAGTGATTTTGTTGACAAAAATTCAAGAGTGACTACCCAATGCAAAAGGAGTTAAAGGAGTATCCTGATTTACATAAAAAAAACTTGCTGTCTGCTGCCCCCAAGCCAGCTGGTGATTCGACATTACTAAGTGTGACAACTCTCCAGTCTGAATGTCTAGTTATAGTCCGGGTCCTGAGTAACAGAACAGGACATAAACACAAGTGTGACTCAGGCAACTACAAGGCAACATGTCTAAAGCTAACTAAACGTAGCCTCCATCCCCAACTTCATTCCTTATCCCAGTTCACGGCATTGTCAACGCCAGAAAATGGGGCATCATCCTAGATTTTCTGATTTACTTACTCTCCGCGCTGCCACTTCACAGACACCATTCTGAAATGAGAGTGATCAGGCCATGTCCTTGGAAAAACCCCTTCAGTACTTATAACTTAAAGTCCAGACCCCTGAGGAAGGCATCAAAGCTATTCTTACCTTGACTCAAACCTAGTTTTCCATTTTTAACTCAACAGAGCAATGTCCGTATCATGGACTGGAGGAAGAGAGGATTCAAATCCTCTCTTCCTGGCTAGATTTTTTTTACTCTAAGCATGTTGAACCTGGCTTTCGGTGTCTTGAAGCCAGCGTGCTCATTCATGACATCACCTTATACCTTCTGCTGCTCGACAAGACTGTCTGCCTGTCCCCAGCCTGCTCATGAAAGATCTTCCTCTCACCCCAGCGCTGCCTCCAATAGGACGCCGTTCCTGACAACCCCCAGCTGATTTAGTTGCCTTCTGGTGCACTCTTCAGAAATACGAAATGGGCTCCTGGCTCTGAAAGTTTCCCTCTTGAAAAGGTCCAACAAGAGTACTCATCTCCAGGGTACACATGTTTAACCCCCATCACTGAACCAGCTAAGCGTACAAGGGAATTCTTTACAAAGGCTGAGCAGAGAGGGCCAAAGGCCTAATTAATTTTTCAACACTTCAGTCTGAGTTTTACAATTTTTCTCCTTTTTTTTATGGTAATAAATTTCTCTAAAACAAGTAGGCCCTGGTGATTGGGCTCGGGCCCAGCGATGCGCCTTTGGCACAGAGTTTTCTGGACTCTGGCTGTGTATATTTGGAGAACAATGCCACAGGTCAACTGTCAACATTAGCCCAGCCCCTTCTAACAGACAATGTAGGCCTCCGTGTGTGCTCTCTGCCAAGAGATAGCCATGGGTGCCCCGCTATCTCTCTCTCCATTCTCTACGAGTACTTTGGACCTTAGAGTATGCCAATATTTTCAAATTCAGTTCACGTATTTGTAGAATTGGTGATCCGGAGGTGACCTTACAGGTTATTTATTTCCTTATTAAGATCATCATTTATTTATTCTATAGGCTGGAAGTAGCCATGCCTCTAACACTGACGTTCAGCCCATTCTTATCTCTTACCCCATCCTATTCATAAAGATCATCTAAATGTCTGCTATCTCTTCTACATCTATTCCAAGGTCAAGAAGCACTCAGGTATCCTATTTCAAGAGGTCAGATTGTTAACTGCAAGGGGCAGTTGAGGGCAGAAACAATCCTTGTCCTATTTCTAAGAGCATGGGTGATAACACACGTCCTCAATGCTTTAGGCAGAGGTCTGGATTGAAAACGTCTCAGGGGTGCATTGGCAAGTGATGGTGAGGATGCTCACTTAAATCCTAGGGACCTAGGCCTTTCAAAAGCTAAATTCTCTTTCTTCCTCAAGTATTATTTTTCTATTCCTGTGCAGCAGCTTAAAATGACACAAATGTATGACCTCACAATTTCTACAGTTCAGAAGTCCAGGTGGAGCATGAATGGATTCTCGGCTCAGGGTCTCACCAAGCTCATATCAAAGGGTCGATAGGGCTGCAGAACTCATTTTCTTGTGGTTGTTGGACTGAAATCCCTAGTTCCTTGCTGACTGTCAGCTTGGGGATACTCTCAGCTTCCTGAGGCTGCCCACATTTCTTGCAGTAAGGACCCCTCCATCTTTACGCCCACAATAATGCATAGACTCTCTGACTTCCCCTTTTGTGATGCTGGAGGAAACACTTGGCTTTTAAAGAGCGCATGTGACTAGGTCAAGTTCATTGGATAACTTCCTGATCAACTGATTTGGGACTTTGATTACATCTGCAAAACCCTTTCATAGCAGCACCTAAATTAGTGTTTGATTTAATAGTCTGGAGTACATGAGTGTGAGTAAGGGGCCAGAGATCTTAGAGGAAGGGGTGTCATAGAATTCTGCTCACCACACAAGTATCTTGACCTCAGCGTGTCCCCATTTCAGGTGGCATGACAGAATGAGATGAATTTTGAGAGGCAAGTCAGATATAGCAAAGCTGTGCTGGTCATACCAAAGAATGTTGATTGTACCTATGTCTTAGTGAGATGCCATTAAAAGGTTTTAGGTGGACATGTAGCATGACCAGGTGTGTTGGAAAAGTGAATGAGCGCATGTGAAAAGACCAGAACAGAACTCTTGCAGTGACCAGGTAAGACATGATGGTGGCCTAAACTAGGGTGGTGTCAATGGGGTAGGAAGGAGGTCTTCCTCACTAGTACAGCCTAACTATGCATGCCCTTATCATCGTCTGTACTTCTCTTTCATGTTACTCCCTCCATTATTTTAGCTTGTTCCTCTCCCTCTCTTGACAGTCTTATAGCATTGTATCTCTGGCACAGTGTCTGCCACACAGTAAGTGATCGGTAAATGCTCATGGATCACCTGATACGTTCTCTATACCACAGCAAATGCCAGCACCAGATTCAGCCGCCTCTCTTTGCAAACCCCTCTGCTGGCCAGGTTCCTGCTCTCCCTGCCTCAGCACAGACGATGTGCTCTGCTTGAACCAGCAGATCTGGGGTTTCTGTTGTCTTCCCTTTGTACCTCCAAGGTCAGAGGGCTAGCCCCTTCAACCCAAACTCAAGTTCCCTCCTCCTAGCTCATCTTGGTTTTTGGTTACTGGCCAGGGTTGGACAAGCTCTATTATGTCTCTGGTTGGAATGAAGTTTTATTGTCTCGTCCTACCCTAGAGGCTGTATTAACAGAGCCCCCTTCATGTCTCAGTATGCCGTGCAGCCCAGCCATGCTGCCTTTCTTAGCCTTCTGGAGCAATTCTCCAACGAACAGGGACAGGAGCTTGCACAGCCCCCAGGCTCACTGGGACAGAACATTTACGTTGAATAGGTCTTTGCTGTCCTCTCCAGTCCTAGGATTCCAAAACGCCCTTGTGAGTCCTGATGAGTCCAGTTGGAAATGCTTTCCATTTTCCCCTGATGGATCTTCAATCTGACTGCCCCTCTCTGCTGGCTAAGTCCCGTGAAAATTACTTTACTCGTAGATTTAATTGACTTCACTTGAATTTTGTTTTCGGTCCTATTAGAAGACAAGCCATTTGCTCCCATACCTCCCCCTCCCCCTTCAAATGACTGTCAGGGGAACTGTTTGTGTTTTGTTACTAAGACTGTTGTTGAACTGGAAGCTCCAGTAAGAGCAAGACCCTCGTGAGTCTTGGCAACCGAATCCCACACGGCCTCACTCTGCTGGTTTTGTCCTCTCGGTCCTGGTCCCTTGTGGACAATTTGTAAAATTAGAAAATTAAGGAAACAGAGACTGAAAAAGACCTGGGAAATGCTTAGTAAGGAAAATCCCTTCATAGAAATGAAACCTCAACAACAAACTCGCCAAGGGCATTGAACTGTATGTAGAGTCTCGTCTGGGGTGCTGCAAATAATGAATATTTTCTCTCCTTCTCTCTCTCTCTCTCTCTCTCTCTCTCTCTCTCTCTCTGTCTCCCTCTCTCTCTATCTTGCAAAACACAGTAGATGCTAAGTGAAATTGATTTATTTTCATTAGATGGTCAGAAGAGAAAAACTACCTTTGCATTCAAAATGGCAATTTATGGATAAATATCTTCCACAAAAGACTGGGACTCGGATGGAGAGTCAATCCTTTTTCTTGTTGTAACTTTTCTTGAAACACTGTATTGTACTCACTCCCTTCCTTCTCTAGATTCATGGAGTTCATACTCCTGATCCCAGAAGGATCAGGGATGTTGCTCGGAGGAGGTGGCAGGTCCCCCTTTCTTGCGGTTAATATGATCCTTTTTCCACGTGTGAAATGTCATCCTTGTAAACATTTTACCAGCAGCCTTATTTGAGAAGGAGAAACAGTTTTCAGGAGAAGAGATGAGGCCCTGGTTCTGATTTTCTCCATGAATGTTCTGAGTCAGCCAACAGCATACCTACACCCAACGGGCGTCACAAGTAGGAAAGGAAGGAATTCCGTATAAACTTTGGAAGGCACAAAAACAAAGATGGGTTGTATCTTCAGTGTGACCACAACTTTCACTTTAAATAAACTTTACTTAAATCACAGTGTTTGAAATTTACATCCAGGGTCTGCCAGGCATTAAGGCTCTCTGCTTTTATAGGAAGACAGTTTCCTCCTAACTGGCTCACAGGGTACAAAGGGAGCCATCTGGGCACCATGTGAGACCCCCTTTAATGTCACCTCTCCCAGGCTGAGAAGCCAGTGCTGCACTCTGGCATGTGTCTTGTGGCTACACCTCCTTGGCTGCAAGCTAAAGAAATAGGGATCATCAATTGCTCCCAGTCCGTGTCCTTAAAGGGATTGGAGCTCTTTAAGGCAGAAGAGTGTATCTTATTCAGTCTTATTCATTAGTCTTATCCCCATTGTCTAGAACAAGAGCACAAAGATGAGACAGAGAGAGGTGGAAAGGGAGAGCAAGAGGGAGAGAGAGAAAGAGAGGAGAAGGAGGAGGAGGAGGAAGAGGAAGAGAAGGTGGAGGAAGAGAGGGAGGAAGGCAGCACGCAGAGAGAAGCTCTACAGAATATGTTGATATAGAGGATATGAAAGTAAGAAAGGCACAAAAACAACTTCAACTATAAAATTCCCTAAACCCCCAGCAGCGTGCTGCTTCCCTTCTTTAAGCAAAAGCTACAAAGGGACTGTCACTAGCAAAGCCGTGGGGTCTGCCCTGCTATCCTTGTCGCTAGATCTACCCTGAGATCAGAGAAAAGCCCACCGTGTCGTCATCGCCAACCCTGCAGCAGAGAGAGCCGTACGCCTGTTACTACCAGGCTCACAGCAGCAGGGAGAAGTGCTCATGATACATAAAGTGTAATTGTCCACTTAGTGAGCAAATTCGACACTTCACGTATTTTGTTAAGTTTTTGCAACTTATTCTGAGTTTTTTGAGATTTTACATAGCATGATCATATACAACTTCCATCCAAAAGAGAAACAATATTATTCTGAATTACGGAAGATCCTTGGATTCCCCAAAAGACGTAAGGTACCTATCCCAATTACTATGCAGTATTGTCATGGGGTGAGGGAGAGTGGATTGGAGCTACATGGAATACAACAAACATTTTCAGAGTGTATTATATGGACCTCGCACTATGCCAGGAGAACCCCCCCCCAATCACTTGACTTGCCTAGAAACTCTATTCTCACACCCAAGTACCCACATCCAATTTGGAGATAAGGAAATAGAGGCTTAGAGAACTTACATAATTGGTTTAAGGCCATAGAGTTACGTTCTGGCAAAGCTGATATTGAAAAGGGGGTCTATCATCTATCTGCTGTCAAAGCTCATGCTCTTTCCATCACCCCATGCAACTGAAATAAAGAGCCAATTGGAAAACCCCTGGGATGTGCTTCTATATGTCCCAGTAGAGACAACGACAGATGTTCTGGAGACAGGGAATTAGAAGGTCTGAGAGACCCTGAAACGTTGATCACTGTTGAAACCACTCTTCAAGTTCATCATGACTTCACAGTTGACAAGCCCAGTGTATGCTATGGAAGCCAGAATTCTCCCATGAGTATTTCCATGGTGGAAACTCAACACAGAAACCTAGGAGTAGAACTGATCTCAGAAGCCAGTGGGGCCTGAGATGAAAATGATGACCTCCTTACCCTCCCCTCCTTCTTCCTTTCTTTTTCTTCCTCCTCCCTCTCCCCTCCATCTCCTTCTTCTCTTTACATCCCTTGCTTCTTCTTATGTTGGCTGCATTTTTTTCCTTCTGCTGACTTTTCCCATTTATTCGCACAAGGGAAAAACAGAAATGGCTGCAGAATGCTCCAGACTTATGCCATATCTGCCTTGCCAAGGCAGGAGACGGAGATACTTTCATTCTTCTAGTATCAATGCATGAACTCTTCTAGAATAATCATTTTTCAGTTGAAGTTTACATTCAATATGATTTGTTTCAGTTTCAGGTGTGCAGCATAATGGTTAGACAATCACGTACTTTACAAAGTGATCTCTTCGATATTTCAAGTACCCACCTGGCACTATCCATAGTTATTGTAATATTATTGACTATATTCCCTATGCTGTGCTTTACATCCCCATGACTATTTGGTAACTACCAATTTGCACATCTTAATTCCTTCACCTTTTCCACCCAGCACTCCATCTCCCCTCTCCTCTTGTTACCTTTATTCTGTTCTCTGTATCTATGAGTCTGTTTCATTTTGTTTGTTCATTTAATTTGTTCTTTCAATTCCACATATAAGTGAGATCATATGGTATTTGTCTCTCTCTGTCTGATTTATTTCACTCATAATACCCTCTAGGTCCATCCATGCTGCATTGCAGCATTATTTACAAAGCCAAGACATGGAAGCAACCCAAGTGTCCACCAATAGACAAGTAGATAAAAAAAAAAAAATAGTGGTACATATACACAGTGGAATATTACTCTGCCATAAAAAGGAATGTAGTGATCTTAGTTGACCCTTTTAAATCACAGACTCATCCTACGTACTGATCTCTATGGATAAAGCCCATGATTGGCAGCTAACTCTTGTGTTCTGGTATAGAGGGAAAATGTAAATTGTCATTCCTATCAGAGCCCTATGGAAGGTTATGTCTCATGAGAGAGAGAGGAGGCTGTTACTGTAAAAAAGACAGGGAGGGGTTCAAAGCAGAAAATATCTGACATATGTCCATGACGATACATTTTGGACCTAACCTCAGTTAAATTCCCATATGTCCTTCTCTTCTTCCTTGATTTCCAAAACTTTTAGTTCTCTTTCAAGTTTGGCATTTTCCCCTGTAATCTATATTAATATTATCTTTTTATAACTGATGCTAAAATATTGATGTGCAAACTGTCTAGCCCCTTATGGTTTGGTTAGTGATGATGAGGAAAACGACCACAGATACCATTTACTGAGCACCTACAATGTGGTTATGACTTTGGACTCTGAAGTCATAGGTCCATAGAGCTGGTTTCAAACCAAGACCCACAACTTGCAAGTTGTAAGATCTTATCACTGAACTTCTGTGCCCTGATTTGTAATATGGTGGGTGGGGAGACAGCAGCATTTACCTAGAGCACTTTAGTGAAGGTTAATTAGAAATATGTCAATAACGTTGGGCACAATGCTTGATGCATATTAAATATATCAATGAATTGTAGCTACTATTTCTATGTCCCAGTCCCTGTTCTAAACCTCTTATTTGATCCTCAACAACTGAGTAAAGAGGAAAGCATTGTCCCGGTTTCTTTCACAGGTAAGACATCAGAAGCTTAGGAAGAGTTGGATAATCTGCTCACACACTCCTAGTTGGCCAATGGCAGCCTGGGATTTGGAGATCTCTCTTAGACTTCAAAGCCCGGAGCGTTTGATTACCAAAGTTTCTCTGTCATTCTGAACCAAAAGCTAGGTCATACCCTGGCAAGGGATAAAACATTAGAAATTGCTCTCTACGTGAATACCCAAGGTGCATGGTGGCCAGGATGGACAATGGGAGTCCCTGTGGTCCTGTTCATGGCCCCACTCTATCTATTGCAACATCCCTCTGTCCTCAGTGTCCCGTGTAGCATCTCACAGGTCATCTATGGGGCAGTTTCAGACCTGCTGCCTTGGCGTTACTGCCCAAAGACCCCTGGGAAGCAGTGAAGTTACTGTCTGGTGTTATTACCTCTTCTACACGCTGTGAGCATTTTTGCAGGACGAGTGAATTGAGACTAGGGCCCATGCCAGAGGCTTGAGCCTTCCTGTCAAAAAGTAGCTTCTCGGGGAGACCCAGCTGAGGATAATGGTGTTGTTGAAAATAATTTCTGTTTCGTGGGGTCCTGAGAATGGGCCGGGCTGCCTCTACTTCTGCTGCAGCCTGAACGTATGTCCAAGTCCAGGATAAGTGTTCCCATCTGTGTTATTCTATTAACTGAGAAGGAAGGAATTAGCGCGTGAACTTGTCACATCGTGTGACCTGTTGCACACTGAGATGGGAGGAGGCGGCGGGACAAACAGCATTCTTTCTCGACGTGCTGTGCAGACTTGCTGAGGACAACAGAGCAGTTCAGACTCCATGAAACATACCAGCATCAGCCCTAAACTCTGCCAGGGCCTCTCCGAGCTGCACCTATGAGAGCTGAAGGGAAAGGGTGGCAGAACCTCAAAGAAAATTTCCCCTCGCTGCCAAGCTCCAGATGGAAGACCTTCCCACGAAAATGCTCGCTGGAGATGCTTTGCTGACACAGAGAGCTGCCAAGGAACAGGGCCTCTGGTGAGGCTGCTCTTGCCTTTCTCACGGGAGAACATGGGCTGAGGGGTGGCGAAGGACCTCAAAGGCTCTGCCTTGGCGGAAGGGCCCCATGGGAGCACTCTGCATGAAGAGTCTGGGGGAGGGTCTGACGTCGGGCTGGTGGCCGTGGTTGGCTTCTGGCACAGAGATTTTGATTGCGACGTGACAACACACCGAGGGTGTCTTTGATCCCTGTTTCCTTTTTACAAGGCTTTTACAGGAATCCACGCTTAACTAAGTGTTGGATACAGATTTAGAGCAAGAATACACTTGGGTATGAAGTGTTCAGGAGAACTGGGCTCCATCTCGAGCTTTGCTGATGGTGTTGGTTTGTACCAGTTTGCCTTGGCAGAAACTCAGGGAATGAGAGAAAGAGAAAAAAATAGAAAAGAAGGGAAAAAAAATCTTTTTTTTTGAATCCAGCTAAATTATACCCCCTATAACTGGCAGAGAACAAGGGTCAACACAATCATAGGCTCTCTCTCCAAGGACAGGAGACAGGACCTAGCTCATGGGTGAGTGGTCAATGCAAAGACAGGGTTCTGCAGGCCCCAAAGAAGTTTTGCCCAGAAGAAGGGGCTCCCCGCCAACTCGGACTGCCACCAAGAGGCATTGTCTGCTTCCCACTTCCCATGTCCTCTCAGAAAAGGAACACTCTGCTACATGAAGACAAACATCGATTCCAGGATCTCACAGACCCAGCCTATGTCATGGCCTCCAGAAATAATTTCCATCAGCAAGAATCTACATGTTTTTTTTTTTCTTTTTCTCCTTGATTTCCTCTGTTTTTAGAATGTTAGGGCACATACAGGGAGCCACTGTTGAGGTAATTCCAGGCAGGCTGCTCTCTCCCTCACCCTTTTCCAATAAGTCATGAACCAGCAAGTCAGGGTTGAGGCCGAGGGATCTCATTTCCCACAAACATCTGAGCCATAGGACTGTGGGGCGGATGGTGTGTGGGCCCCTCTTTGACACACGCTGCACTGGGGATCCACAGGTAACACGTGATTCAGCCAAATCCTCTAAACCTCAGCTTGAGTCCTGTTGAAAAGATAGATTAGATCCCAATGTGACTGATGAGAGGAAACAAGACAGTAGAGCATGCCAGTCACACCTCTATGGCCCTTGTGTGCATAATGTCTTCAATCATGAAGAGAGTTCCTAGATGTTAGATAAGCAGGGGCTCTAGTAGGATTAATCCAAAGAAAATTTTTATCAGGCACACTTTTTTAATAAAATACTGTGGATGCCATTGGTAATATACATATGATGACAATAAATGATGGTCTCGAACAGCGGTTCTCAACCTGTGGGTCGCGACCCCTTTGGGTGTCGAACGACCCTTTCACAGGGGTCGCCTAAGACATAACAGCAGCAAAATTACAGTTATGAAGTAGCAACGAAAATAATTTTATGGTTGGGGGTCCCCACAACATGAGGAACTGTATTAAAGGGTTGCGGCATTAGGAAGGTTGACAACCACTGGTCTGGAAGGAGTGATAGCCTTATAATAAACAAACATTCTCAATTGACTATAATAGAGATATTAGATCATATCTATTAAGCCCTTAATATGATTCAGAGGCTATAAATATCGTAAAGCATTTAATCAACTGTACAAAATAGGTACTATAATTATCCACATCTTACTAACGAGAGCACAGAAACTCCAAGAGGTAGGATAATTTGGTCACCGATGTTCTACTGGTGATGGGATTCAACCAGACAGTCCAACTCCAGAGCGTATGCTCTTGAAATGTTATTATAGCCCTCTGGGGAAACCAGTGGGGAGCAATAACTCTGAGACAGAGAGAGCAAATAATGACAATTATTTCACACACTGTGTTTGCCTCGATGTAGTACTTGGTCTCCACGGAGCCATGATCCCATCTCCAGGGCTCTTGCCCGAGCTCTGCATCTCCATGTCCACCTTCCAATGTTCATCAGCACCCCCAGGGCCAAAGGCACCAGGAAGCCAACCATATTTCCCAATATAGACGGCTTATCTTTCCCCCTAGATTTCCCTTTCCTCTTAGACTTTCTGGTCAAGTAGAAGACCGGTTTTTCTCTTTGAGAAGGAAAAATAGAGGCTGCCAGCTGTGGCCTGTCTCAACCTAAAAATGAATAGATCGCAGGCTGAAGTGTCAAGAAAGGACATGACCCTTCTTCCAATAAAGATAAATTTCCAAGTGACAAGTGAAATAAAATAATCACTCGTGTATTTATTTATTTCAGGTCTTTTTTGCCAACTAGCTCCTTGAGGGCAGAGACTAAGCCTCATTTATCACTCCAACCACAGTACCTAGTACAGTATTTTCAAATGCTTAATAAATATTGTTAGATTAATAAACGAATCCCTGATTCCCCTCTTGTTTTCCCTACAGTGGATTCTATGTATAATATTTATTGATTCTTTATAATGTTGATGCAACACCTACTATGCACCAGGTATTTTCTAGGTCTGGTTGTTGAACAAGATAACAACTTACCTTTAAGAAGCTTATGGTTTAGGGAAGCCAAAGTGGTCCTTTGAAATAAAGCTTCTCTGACCTGGCTTCCCACCTCATGCCATCTTCCTTGTTGTTGAATATCTGCAAGCTGCTTTGGCCTCTTGGCTTCTCTCTGCCTTGAACCTGCTCAGCTCACCTCCTACTGGGAGCCTTTGCTTCTTCTTTGGGCTCTGCTTGTTCCCTGAATTCTCCTTTCCTGATCTTCACCTGCCTGCATCCTTTGGTCATTCATTTTTCAGCCTGCATGACTGCTCCTTAGAGGCATCTTTCTACATGACTCAATTGAAGGAGTCCCCTACTCTGTCATACCACCCTACATCAATGCCTTGTGCAGTGCTCTTGGTGATCGAATAATATGTTCTTGCTTATTTATTGATTTATCTTCTGTTTCCCCTATTAAATGTAATCTATAATAAAAGTGTTACTCTCTGACTCATTTGCCATTGTGTCCCATCATCAGGACAGGACCAGACACATCGTTGATGCTCAGTGAATAAGAGATGAAGAACTGAATTACTGAAAAAATAAACCTCCACTTGAGGTATTGGACCTGGCCCTCTCTTCTTTCCTCGTTCTACAGCAGGTTAAAGGAGTAAGTTTAATAACTTATAAGATTAATAAACTTATAAAATAGTATTAATATGTCCATCGGAACTGTCTGTGTATATTCTGAGAGATGTTCAGCACCGTGCTAGTAGATATTTCCTCAAGGTTGTAGAAGTTTAGGTAATTTAAAAATATTATTTATAATTTTTTTCTAGATTGACATGTTTATAACGACTATATAATGTTTCACTCACTGGGAGGATATTTTAAAAACATTTCTTTATTAAAAAATAAAGAAAATTAGAAAAAAAATACACAATCCAATGAAGAACAACAGCAACAACAAAACAGAAAGAAGCAGTAGCATGACTTACTATGTTTGAAACCTTTCCACGGATCACTGTTGCCCACAGAATGAAGTCCTGAAGGCCCTCCTCCAAACGTCGTCTTTTCCCCAGGCTCACATGACAACAACGCACCCGTGAGGACGGTAAATGCCGGCTCCTCCCGCAGTCTCCAGGACTGCCGTGGTGAGCACGTGCTCACCCTTGTCACAGCATCCCTTCGGCTGACAGTGCCTCTGCACCTGTCCATCGGGCACACACCTGTGCATCTTGGAGGACTCAGCTCCCGCTCCTCCTCCTCTGAGACCTTTCTTTAAACCTTACCAACGGCTGTCAAAGCCCTGCTTCTCTCCTCCACCTATGCCTGGGTATCTGCCCGTTCACACGCAGGTCCAGTCTAAAGGACACTGTGGACACTATGTCCTGATAATGAAAACATATCTGATAAACGTGCAAATCATTCAACCCTGAAAATATTGTCAGTACCCCCACAGGACAGCACGGAACATGTGAGTGAGTTTCCCACGTCCCACAGTCAGTCAGTAGTAGTTCTGGATTCGGATCCAGCCCATTCAGCTCCAGAGCCTGTGCTCGTAACCGCTATGCCCTGCCGCCTACGACGGTCCTGGCATGAGGCACACTGCGGGCCTTTGTTTGGATTTATGGAAGGGCTGCTGCTACCAAGGCAGTTCTCTCACAGCAGAGCCATCCTAAATACAGGCAACAACCCTCAACGCCTATCTGTCCACACCTTTCTGTGGTTCAAGTTATTCACCTTGCACTGTAATTATTAAAATTCTCTGAAGCAAAGCCTTTTGGAAATGCACCTTCGATAATATGTCTCCTGGTGGAAGGCCCCAGTGATGACACCTTGTTTCTAGTTGACATTTTAATAAGTACCAAAGAAGTACGCAAAGGTACAGTGCAGCTTATTACTAGAAATTTTAAAATCAAATCAGATAATCAGGAGCACAGAACGCCGATCATTCCGCAGGACGCAGTATGTGAGCGCGTGGAGCGCTGGGGTCCACCTTCCCCTTTCATTTCTTTGGTTCCCTAGGCAAACTGCTTTTCTTTTCTTTGTCTCTTTTGCCCTATAAAATGGGCATGCGAATAGTACCTACCCACAGTGTTATTTTTAGGATGCAATAAAGTTAATTGTAAAATGCTTAGTGTAGTCTGAACATCCGTGCTCAGCCAAGCATCAAATCCAAAAATTAGCTATTGTTGTCACTATTTTCCACTCGAGGGACCATAATGCACTGGGACGAGCAGAGGCCAGGTAAAACACTCGAAAGGTTGAAGTCCTCCTGAAAAAAAGTGAACTTTCCTTACCAACCTCCCGCAGACATATCTTAGAAGACTAGCAAATCCTTTGTCTACTAATATTTACCTCTTCTTAGATGAAAATTTCCCTGTATTTTTTTATCTTGACAGGGTCACTGCCTCTTTTTTTCTTATGTTTTTTCCATTAACACACTTCCCTACTTCGAGCTTAGCTTGAACCCCAGCTCCTAAAAGTGGGAGGTAGACAGGTGGGCGCTCCTTCCCAGGAAATGGGGAAGGGGATGGGGGTGAAATCTCTATTCTGGCATGTACAGGACATTCTATTTTTTTACTCTCTTTCCCTCCACAATACCAACCAAGAGGTGTCTGGCATTGTTCCCTGTCTAGCAGGGTGCTACATTGGGAGCCTAAAATCTGTACATGCTGACTATTCAGACATGTCCGGGAATGCCTAGAGGATTAGCCAGGCAAGTGGGATATCAGCCAACGAGGCTCATGGGTGAGATTCCAACCTATGATTCTTTCCCCTATTTGGCCCATGGCCCTGTTACAGCAACTATACTAGTCTGTTGCAGGTCTTAATTTGCTTGTTGGTTCTTCCCGAAGTGCTAAATTCACTGAGGTCTTCAAGGATGTCTACTTTATTAGTACTTATCCAGCACCCAATAGAGGGCCTGGCCCATAGAACACACGCAATAAAGATGTATGGAAGAGCCCTGGCCGGTTTGGCTCAGCGGTTGGAGCCTCGGCCTGCGGACTAGAGAGTCCCGGGTTCGGTTCCCGCTAGAGGCACGTACCAAAAAAAAAAAAAAAAAGATGTATGGAAGGGAGGAAGGAAGGAAGGAAGGAATGAATGAATGAATGAATGAATGAATGAATGACAAAGAGCTAAAAGTTCACAAGTTTGACCCAAGGAAAGTAGATCTCTTTGTAAAGCTGAGGTCATTTTAAATAAAACACAGCATAGTGAGTTATTCAAATGACATTTTGGCTACCCCTGTCCCTAAGAACTAGTAATAACATACTGTAAAAAAAATGATTTCAAGTGGAAAAAAATTTGCACAAATATCTGCAATCTAGGACAACACTGAAGATCCTTGCTTTAGGTCGATTTCCCAGTAATATGTAATGAGAGGGCCTGAGGTGACATCTCTCGTTAGCAGCTTGACCACTTTGAGGATGATGAAGAACGGAAGTAAGAAGCTGTGAACATTTTCTGGAAGCCTTCAGAGGCAGGCATCCCTGAAATGGCTTGAGAAGCCCATGTAACTAGAGATTAAATAGGAATCCACATGTAAGGTCAAGAAGGGAGGGGATGTCTCCTGTGATGAAAAGGAGTGTTAAAAATACCAACTCTGCTCTGTGATTACATTGTGGCCTTGGACATGACACTTGGTTGATTCATCAGTCAAGTGGAAACCTCAGTGGTATCCACCTTGAACATTATTATAAGATTAAATTATATAATGCATGCAAAGCGTTCTGCATGGCGGATGATTCCAATGTGTGATCATTTATAGTAAACATGACGATGATGATGAAGATGAAGATGATTATGATAATGATAGGAAGCGGAGATCATGGTGTAAAGTTTATCTGAAATACTCCATTCTGATCAGGGTAGGAAAGACGAGTAGTTATTCCACTTCTGGCATGTGGGCAATGACACAGCGGACAGCGATTTCATAACTATTCTTATATCCAAAAGTATTTTAAGACTGTGGTGGCCAGGATTAAAAGTATGGATGATAATTTTGAGGACTTATCCAGATGTACTTAGCAAGTACCCATCTGGACCATCAGCCAATACTACTGATGTTAGAATCAACTGATCATTTGTGAACAGTGCGAAGGCACTAATAGGACCCTGGGGTATGACATGACTGCACCCTCACAGGTCACTTCTCGTGTGAATGATGTGAATGAGTTCCTCTAAAAGTCTGTGCAGGAGTTGAGTCTCGAAAAGATGTTCGATAGGACACGAAATCAAAAGGCAGTTTTCCTAGAGATTCTGTAAAGGGAGATTAAACTAATATTCCCAAGAGTTTACTTATAAAATAGGAACCTAGGGAGTCCACAAGTCTCTTAAGAGCTTGTCCTTATTCAGAGAGAAGGAGTTTAGGGTCTTTCTAGAAGAGGCTGGGTACTAGCTTGTGGGAGCATATCCACGGTGCCGAGCCCCGAATGTCATCAGAGAAGTGTGACCATATGGTAGGACAAAGTGCAGAAATAATTTCACATTCTTGTGGAAACCACATCCTAAAGACAATTGAAGTTGGTCCTAGGAAGAGTTCACTGAAACTCAGAGGGAAAAAATATGAAACAGCTGATGATATTCATTCTGTAGGTGTAATGTACTAGTTTGGTATGCTCTTATCATATTAATACAGCCGTATCTGTCCCAATTTGTCTCTATGATAAGTCTAGTTGACAGAAATACATATGTATTCCAAACAAAAATTTTCCTTTGACTTTCTAAAAGATTAATTTACATATTTATTTAACACACTGTTATTGGGAATAGCAAAGTAGATTATAGTTATTCATTCATAATGGAGTATAACCCCAAGTAAATTAACTCTTGTCCCATTTATGTATTTTTTCAACCCTGGATTCTACTCTAGCTGATATTAATACTGACACACCTATGTTGTTCTTATTTGCATTTTCCTGATACACATTGTCCAAATACTTTATATTTAAACTTTCTGAGACAGTTTAAAAAAATTATATCTGCCAGGAGGTATATATTTTTTTCTCACCTGAGCTGATGGCTTCTAAATATTGTGGTATTACAACCACTTATATTTATTGTCATAAGAGATACATTTGAGCTTCCTTCTATGACCTTATTTTATTTTTTCTGCATTTCATGCTTTTCTACCATTTCCCCTGTTTCCTGTCTTTTGCTAGTTGAACTCTGCTGTGATTTCTTTAAGCTCCTGCAGTAATTTGGGAGGAATCATCCTGTTTTTGTTTCTACCAAATTTTGCAAAATAACATACTTGATCTGATATTCCTCTAATTATCAAGGTCAAGAAAAAACAATAGCTTCTGACTCTATCCTATTTCAGTCGAGAAATTTAGCACATTTTAGTTTTCATTCCTTCTCCCCCTTCCCAGTATTTCACGGTGTGAGATGTTGTTTCAGACAACTGCTACTATTTCTATGGTATTTTATATTTTATATTTTGAGTTACACTTACATTAAAATTGAGAAAACCCTCCCTCTTGTTTCTTTTAGGAAATTTCTTGGCTTTGTTTTCATTAATCTCCACTGTAGATGTTCTTGTTCAATTTTCTTTTTCTTTTCAGGGTCTTTTATGTGGCAGTTCCTCAAATGTCGATGTTCCTGAGTCCCTGTCCTATGTCCTCTTCCCTCTCCGCCCTAACCTCTTAGCTGCTGTCGGGCATCTGGGCATCACCGCAGTGCTCACAGCTACTGAATCTCTGTCTTCTGAATAGATGTCCCCCCTGACATCGAGATTTGTATAACCGGCTGCTTACTGGACACATACGGGAGACAAAACTGACCGTTTCACCTTGTCCTGGTTCTTGGTGTCCTCTTCAGCCTTTGTGACTGTCCAACCAGCCTGTTTTATTTTAATATCTCCCAGGAGTGGAGGCTGTGCCAAGACTCCACAGTGTCCCAAAGTGGGGGCTCTCAGTCACCTCCTACACTCGCCCTTCCTGGAAGCCAGACCCTCAGGCAGCGGCTTTTCAAGTACATAAATATACACAGCCCAGAAGGCCCGCCAGCGTGAGCCCTGCTGGCCACCAGACCAGACGAGCTGGGGTGTCCCCTGAGTGACAGTCACAAAAATCAGGGCTCCGGACAGGTGCACAAGCTCCTTTCTGGGAGGTGCTGGTGAGCCTAGCCAGGCAGTGAGAGCAGGGATGTGGCACCCACGGGTGGGAGGGTGAACGTGGCATCCACGGAGAAAATAAAAGAGAAAGAAAAAAGGGGGAGGGAGAGAACGTGAGAGAAAAAAGAATGATAGAAGAAAATAGAAGAAAGAAAGAAAAAAAAGCCAATCTGTTGGCTTTAGCAAGGTAGAGAAGCTCCAGAGAAATCTGTTCCCGCCAGCACCCACCTTGAGAGAGTGTCCCAACAGACCCCTGGCCCTGAGGCCAATGCTTTAAGACGAGCAAGTGAATACCAGAAAGTTGGGGCGCGTTTCGAACACCTGTTTCCGCCCAGGGCCGGTGGACCCTGAGCCAGCCCTTTAAGAGGCTTCTCAGTCCTCACAGCCCCGTGGTCCCCAGGAGCAGGTGCCCGTGTTTGTCAAAGCCAGATGTTTGGGGGCTCCTCTCAAGGTGCAGGTCTTCGAGGTCAGGGTGCCTGGTGTGGGGTGAACCCTTCCCTCCTGGGGAGGAGCTCCAGCCCAGGTGGGTGCGTGCCCCCCAGCAGGGTGGAGGGTGGGCGGAGAGGGGGTGGGGAAGGTTCTGGCAACACCTCAGCCTCGCCTGCCTGCTTCCAAGTGCCCCAGAAGCTTGCCCGGGGAAGGAGGGCGGTCTGGGCTTCCCCAGAGGATGCTCCCCGTGTGGCCTTGCGATCTGTGTGGCCTGGAGGAGGCACCTTCTCCTTTCCCTCCGCCCCATCTTGGCCCAGCCAGTCACCTGCGCGGGGACACAGCCGGTCAACCCAGGCCTCCCAGGAACACACTGGGCTGGGCTGTGTCCCCCGTCAAGGCCGTGGGCCCAGGGAGAGCCAGTGGCCAGGCCGGGCCAGTCGCCCGTGGTAACACTCCGCCCTGAGGCCCGCCTGCATGGAGAGAATGCGTTTGAGTTTATCAGAGCCGAACTGATGAGAATTGCTGGGAAGCAAAAGATCCCAACAGATTGAGAAAATGCTCGGGGAAGTGGCAGTTTTTACACTTATTTATGCATCAGAATCAAAGGAGAACACAGGAAGGTTACATGAAACCCACTGGGGGTAGGTTAGGGAGGCAGAGAAAGCAAAGCGGGGAAACCTCCGGGACTGGATAGGAGTAAAACGCAGAGACAAACACTTCTGTCACATCGGAGGCACAGGCTGGTTACCCGTGAGCATGTACAGCACACAGAGACGGTGTGCAGGGAACGAGACAACAATGAGGGGTCGGTGATCTTATGCTCTGGTGGGAGAGGGTGCCCCGAGGGGTCTGGGGAGAGGGATTACTCGGGCGTTCCAAAGGTGTGCCATTTTAGATGCAAAAAGACAGTAAGTAGACTGGCTCAGTTCCAGTAAAGACTGACCTTTGTCAAGGAAGAAAACTGCCCAGGATATAACTACCGCTGCGAACTGCTTTTAGTTAGAAAGTGTTCATTTCAGACCATCCCATGTGGTTACTTTCAGTCTCTGAGTTTCTAAGACCGCCACGCAGGCCTCCCCTGAGCTTGTCGGGTTTAGTATGTGGCCCTTTTTTTGTCCACAGGTCTTAGGTGGCCAATCCTCAAAGTTGGAAAACTGAATCTCAGGAAGATTTAGACACTTACCCAAGACTCAGTTTGGGTTTTAAACCCTTGACTATTTCACTCACATCAAAACTTTCCTGGATTTTTTTTTTTTTTTCTGATTCTATTTATCTTCATGGCTTGATTTCCTTTCCTTTTTTTTTTTTTTTTAATTCTCACCTGAGGACATTTTTTTTGCATTTATCTTCAGATAGAGCAGGAGGGAGAGAGGGAGGGAGAGAGGGAGAAACATCGATGTGAGAGAGACACATTGATTTGTTGCCACCCGCACAACCCAACCAGGGCCGGGGACAAACTGCAACCGAGGCACATGCCTTTAGCGGGAACCGAACCCGGGCCTCTCTGGAGCGCAGGCCGACGCTCTAACCGCTGAGCCAAACCGGCCAGGGCTGATTTCCTTTCCTTAAGACACAGATCTTGGTTTCCCCATTTAGACTCAGCCTTTCAGGTTGTCCGTCCCTTCCCGAGGCTAGCTCCAGGTTTGATTCAACCTAAGGAAACTATGAAGGAGGAATGACTCCATTCCCTACGGTTGGTCAGGGAACCACCCCACACTTGGTCTGGGCAAGGGCTGTTCTAGAGCCCAGCTTCTGTGACTCTAGTGACACCAGCTCTGGCCAGGACCTTGACCTTGCGGGGAATGGGACCCACCATGGGAATGGTATCCCATGGGATTCTGCCTAAGAGATTCATCGGCATTCAGAACTCTTTTTCTTCTAGTTCTTCCTATTTTACTTAAGAAGGTAGGCAGAACCAGACCAGTCCCGAGTTTGGTGAAAATGGAAGGCTGTTTGAAGTGCCATGTGGAAGTTCCTGGTTTCGCGTTAATCTGGGTCTTTTCTTCCACCAGCTCTGTTTGCTTCCAGCCAGGCTTCTTGTCACTGACATTTCAGGCCAACTAAAAGATGACAGAACGTTACAATTATCGCGCTAACGGAGCCCTGGGGTTTCCATGGAAATGGAATGGAAGAATGGAACTTTCCCCTACCTATATTTTGGGTGGTACAGAATGCCTACATTCCTGTCGTCCTGCTTCTGCAGACCAAGGCAAACAGATTGTCCTTTGAATGTCTCAAAAGCTCCTTTTTTTTTTTTTTCTTTTAATGCCAAATGTAATATTTGTTTGAAAAGACTACACCAGAAGTTTCCCAGCTGAGAAAACAGGCTTGTGAAAAATGGTCTCAGAAAATGAAATAAACCATGCAAAAGTTGTTCAGGGTGTGTTTGAAAGGAACATCTGGATACGAACTGCTAAATTACCTCCTTCCTCCTCCTCCTTTTTCTCACAGCTGTTCGAAAGAGTCCTGAGGGCAGGGAAACAGGTCAATGGACCAAATTGCACCCCCCCCCCACCCCAATCCCTTTTGCACCTATGCAAGGAATCTAGCTCACATGTGTGTTTAATAAGTGGGCACAAATGCAAGAAAAAAAAATCATCTCAATTCCTGTTGACTCTCTGCAGCAATACCAAAGGAAAATAAACTCTGGATTTAAAAATTTTTCAAACAAAACTTATGGTTCTAATAAAAGTTCGCTTTAAAGTTGACTTTTTTTTTTTTTATATCAAGAACTGAACAAACCACTCATTTCTCTTCCTTTCTTAAGAAAGAAGGAATGAAGGATTATTACATCACACTTTCCCCAAAGTTAAGAAAATCCAGTTCCAGAGGCTCTGCCTTTTAACTTATAATTGAGAAACATGAACGGTTCTGTCTGTTCTCACCGAATTTCCCCTTGCATCTGTGTGTATTACACATCCCCTCCATAACCACCACTTCAACACACACATCTAAAGGAGGCTTCTCCCAGTTAAGTACATTTGGAAAGAACAAGTTGACGTTTTATAAATCTTCATGAGATTATCAGTGGCCACAACTAATGCAGAAAATATGAAATAATTGCCTCATATCAGAAGAACGTGTAGGCAAATCTTTGGGGAGACAAGATAGATGTTTTCACATAAAAAGAGGCTGACTGGTCAATTTTGCGCTGTCAGAGGCCAAAATGGGCCTAATGAGGAGACTCAGGACTTAAATAGGTTTTATCCTCTGTTTCAAGCCTCTGTCTCCTCGACTGGCCTCCCATATTTTCTAGGATAGGAAAAGAATCTTGCTCATTCTGGGACCCCCCTGCTGTGCTCTCCAGTGCACACAGTCAGCTACATGTGCTCATTTAATAGACGAACGGATGACTGACTGACTGACTGCGTGCAATTCTTAGCATAGATTGTTCACTGACAGGAGAAATTCTCAAATGAAGAAATAGCTGATTACTCGCAAGGAAAGTCTGAGAAGTGCAGAGAGAAAATTCCTAAGATCCGATGGCCTCCAAGGCTCTCCCATTTTGTGTAGTCTGAAATTCTAAGTCCTCCTTCTAAAGTGTTCGGAAGGAGATTCTTGTTCGTGTGCCAGGAATATGTTAGCAATCTTTCTTCCTCCCACTGCCCTCCCATGCTGTCCACACAGACACTCCACTAATTCTTACTAGGACCACTGTAGAAACAGTCGGTGAACTTGAACCCTCCCTCAAAGCTGCGTGTCTCTGATGTATGCATCTCTTTCCGGCTGATTTTATTTTTATTTCTGAGCTCCCATTCTGCACCAAGCGCTGTGCATGGAAGCTGATAGTACTAGGCAGCTATCGAACTGCACGGTAGAGAGACATTACCTGGCCCAGGCTACCACAGAAGGCTTCTTTGAAGAAACAATGTTTGAAGTCAACAACACTGAACGAGATGAAGAAAGCATCCAGAAAGGGTATTCCAGTGTGAAAGAAAATCATGAATATAAGTCTTACGTTGAAACAGTGTGGAGGACAGAGAGGTGATGGAAAAAGCTGTGGATGGAGAGTGGAACACAGGGAAAGATTGTGTGATGGACGTAGGGAGCGGAGGCCAGAGTGGGAAGTCCATACAAGTCATATTAAGGTGTGTAAACTTCCTAACAGCAGTCTGGCCCCACAGGATTACCTGAAGACCCAGACTCACCATTTATTCCTCAGGCCAATGCCATTTATCAGGCGTAGTCATCTTCCAGTTTCTATCTCTGTAACACGTTCTCATTCCTCAAAACCAGCCCCTGGTTCCTCCCTACTCCCGGGAACATGTCTCTCCATAGGTATTTCGAGGTAAAATCATCAGAGGATAATATTTACCTTTTGTCTCACTCAAATGTCTTAGTCCTTAACCATCCAGCATTCATGAAACTTGGGAAAAAATTAAAGAAATCAAGGATGACCATACTTTTTTATTGAGATATAAGGGACATATAACATGGTTTAATGTTTGTATATATTGCAACGTGATCAGCACAGTGACATCGGTCACCATAGTTAAAATATTTTTCTTGTGATGAGAACTGCTAAGATGTACTTTCTTAGCAACTTTCAAATAGGCAATGCGGAATCAGTAACTGTAGTCCCCGTGCTGCACATCGTCTGCCTGTGACTTATGGATAACTAGAAACGTGTACCTTTGGGGGCTCTCACTTATGTATGGAATCTTAAGAAAGAGAGTCTCATAGACACAGAGACCACAGGGTTTGATGCTTGTGTTCTCACGGGCACACGCACACACGCAGATGGTGGGCAGAGGGAAGAAGCTGTGAAATGACTGAATCACATAAGGGGAAAGAATGTTTGAGGAATGGTGGGAAGTCGTGCCTCCCTGAGGCCCCCTCGTCTGTATTCCTGTCGCCCTCTGAAACTAGGTCTTCCTCAGGGCCTGTTTTGTTGGTTTTTAAAAAGCATGTTTTGGCCAGCCAGTGTGGCTCAGGGGTTGAGCATCGACCCATGCACCAAGAGGCTGCTGGTTCAATTCCCGGTCAGGACACATGCCCAGGTTGTGGGCCAAATTCCCAGTGGGGGGCGTGCCGGAGGAGGCCAGTCGATGTTCTTTCTCATCAATGTTTTATCTCTCCCTCCCTCTCCCTTCTTCTCTCTCTAAAAAAAAAAAAAAAAAAAAAATCAATAAAGAAAAAAAAAGTATGTTTTTATTGATTTCAGAGAGAGGAAGGGAAATTGATAGAAACATCAATGAGATAGGCTGCCTCCTGCACACTCCCTACTGGGGATCGAGCCCACAACCCGGGCATGTGCCCTGACTGGGAATCGAACTGGGACCTCTCAGTCCATGGGACAATGCTCAATCCACTGAGCCACACCAGCCGGGCCTCGGGGCCTGTTTTGCCCAGTTAGGTTGAGGCCCTTCCAGTCTTTTTTGCTGTGCTTGTCACTGGGTGTGTAAATTACATACTGACTGTGCAATTTATTGTCCAAACCAGGACACTTTGGGGAAGGAAAGGGTGCTCTATTGAACATGACACTGGGACCACAGATATAAATTGGAGAGTCACTGGCATCTCCAGCCGTGTGGTTGTCCAAGTTGGAACCAGCAATCCTGCTGATTTGGGTCACGAAGATTCCAGCCTCCTTCAACTTCCTTCAGCTCTCAGCCGAAGAAGAGCACAGGCTAGTACAGGCTCTTTCTGATCCAATTTATTTTTAATTGTATCAGAACATTTTCAACTCGGTGTTGCACGTAGGTTTCCTGGAAGGCCGTGTCAATACACTGTGAACCATCTGGGTCTCTGGGTATTAGGATGTTGGAATATAATGAGCACTTTTCATCCCAAATCTTTAGAGTCATGTAGATAAACTGATTGGTTTCGACTCAGGGAACTTAACTGCCAGCATCAATTAGCCAGGCTCCTTTAATATATTCCTTTTCTAACATAGTAGGCAACTTCGATAAATTATTATTTATAGAGTACTTATTAAAATGCTACAGGGAAATCATTCCTGGAAACATCGCACTGTGTAACTGTAAATGATCAAGCCCTCACTTGCTGATTGAGTGTTGGAGGATGAAAGTCAGATCACAGGATCACAGAGAGTCATGTCGAAAGGAAACCTCAGATAATGCCCATGCCAACTCCACACCCGATCCCTGAACCCTTCCACAACGTCACTGCCATCCAGGCACCCAGGACGTATTGGATGTGCCTGCCATGGAAGGACTCATTCCTGCCCAAAGTACCCCTTTCCTCTGCTGATGGCTTTGCCGGATAAAAATCGGTTCCTGGTTATAAGTGGAAATCTGTTTCCCATACATCCATGCACTGAGCCCTATTCTCTGATATGGGCTCCATGTCCCGATGAAATTAATCTCTTTCCTTGCCTTCCTGCCCTCACCTCATGCAAGGTAGTGAAGACCTGTATCATCTGAGCAATGAAAAACAAGCCAGCCCATGAAGTGACAGAGAGTACAGCAAAGTGGTTTACCCCATGGTCTAGGGCCACAGTGCCTGCGTTCGAATCCTCGCTCCACCCATAATAAAGTGAGGCATTTACCCTCTCAGGATCCCAGTTTCCCCATCTGTACCACGGAGAATGTTAGAGGAGATCGATTTTAGGGCATTCTTGACAGATTATAGGAGGCAGTGTATGCGAAATGTTCAGGATCACATATGCATAACCCATGGACACCGAAAACAGTGTAGGGAAGGCCTAGGGTGGGGCTGAGGTTGGGTGGAGAGGGGCAAAAAGGGGGGAAATGGGGTCATTTGTAACACTGTCCACAGTTTTAAGAAATAGCGTGTCCTGGCATGTGATAAACACCTCATCACAGAGTCTGCAGATCGTCCTGCAGGCATAAGGTCAGTGCTCATGGGCCAAGCATTAGTACTGCTCACCGTGTGACCCCAGGCGCAGCCCCCTCAAAGTGCCCCATCAAGCATTCCCGGGTCTTTGGATGGAATGCTGAATGACTCTTTGGAGGAAATAAATCTCAGTAATGAAGAGTCAGGGCCTAGGAAATCATACTCAACACTGAATATACATTGATTAGATGTTGTTTTTTTTTAAATAGCAATGAAATCAGAATTATGGAGGATTTAGAGATGTGTATTTTCTGACAGCTGCTCAAAGCTTTTAACAGGCAGATTAAGAACAACAGATATAAAGTGGGTCTTTATGGGTCAGAATCTGGACTCCTTCAGTCACCAGCTGCACAACTTTGGGAATGTTTTTTAATCTCTTCAGACCTCAGTTTCCACATCTGTGAAATATAGACGAAAACAAAAAAGTTCCTTCCTCATAAAGCTGTGATGATATTTACATGAAATAGCATATGTGGAGATAGCAGAGTACTCCCTACGTATTTGTTCTAGATATCAAACTGTAATGAACATCTTCTATTCTTACCCATTTCCATCTATCACCTTTGCCTCAACCTGTCAGCAGGGTTCAGAGTCCTGAGCATTGTCTTGGCTATGGTGCAACCCAAGGTTCTAGACACTAGACTCTATCAAGAAACTCTTTCCTAACCTGGGTGCATTTCAGACTGGTGGTGGCCTAGTTTCCTTTCTGGCTATTAAGAATGACTTACGTACACAGAGCATTAGAGCAGACATGTGTCCCCAGTGGCAGGGCGAATAAGAGAGATGACAGCATACTTATCAGCCTGGGCTATGGCTTATACTAGCATTGGAATTATCAGACAGTATCAGTCCCTTAAGGATCTATTCCAAGACTGGTCAACGTGCTCTACATTCTTGCTGCTGAAACTGCAGTCCTCAAACCAGCAGCATTGGCATCACCTGTGAACTTGTTAGAACTACAAAATCACTGGTCTTTTTTTTGAATTCTCACCCGAGGATATTTTTTTCCATTTATCTTCAGATAGAATGGGAGGGAGGGAGAGAGTGAGAGATAGAGAAACAGAGAAAAACATCAATGTGAGAGAGACACATCAACTGGTTCCCTCCCACACGACCCCGACCAGGGCCGGGGATGAACCACAACTGAGGTACATGCCCTTGACCGGAATCGAACCTGCGACTCTTTGGTCCACCAGCCAATGCTCTAAACACTGAACAAAACCAGCCAGGGCCAAAATCACTGGTCTTATCTTAGAATCAGTGAATAGTAACAAAACCCCAGGTCAAGTGTGTACACATTAAATCTGTGAAACATTGCCCTTCATAAACATCAAGAGTCCATACCCAGGTCTGTGAAAATTTCCACAAACAACCTTCTGTCTGCCACCCACCCAGCTGGGTTGATGCCTAGATAAGGCTCTAGAACATACCCTTGAATCAAGGCCCTCTAAATCGTTATCCATCTCTCCACAATCCCGCACCACTGGTGAGCCTTTATATAAATGCCTTCTTTGAGTCATTTCCTGGTTTGGAGTTTCCACCTGGTTCTCGGCCCTTGCTGGGAAATACCACCTGATATTTGGCTTCATGGGGGCCCTAAGACTATTTCCTATTCCATTGGCAGAGGCTAGTCCAGCTTCTCTCACTGGTTAATACCCTCTCCCTCTGACAGTCTACTCCAGGAGCCTGCTATCTTCAGGGAGTTAAGGAATTTTGGAGCCTGCATTCGAAGAGAAACAAACAGAAGTCTGGCCTTGGGTAATATGTGCTAAAGGCTGTCACTGAATACAAATCCCCGCAGCAAAGTTAGAGAAGAGTTTGACTAACTATCATTCAGCTCTACTTTGTCATCAGTACAGAATGAAATTCTCGAATTCACTGAGTTTCAGATAGCTGGGGGGAAATGGAGGGAAGCCAGTGAATAAAAACCTGGGGTGCCAGAGGCAGCTATTATGTCTACACACACACACACACACACACACACACACACACACACACACACACATTCACAATCACATTTACACACTTGCACACGCACATATTGAGCATTTATTATGCTGGACAGTGTAGATCCAAAGGTTATATCTTCCCTCCTCATCCCTGGCCCTTGTAAAGTTTACACCTTAAAGGGAAACAGATATGAATCAAATAACCACAAAAATGCATGTTGTATCAAAACAGTGATAAATGTTCATGAACGAGAGGGATAAGTGCTAGAACATAAACAAAGAAGATGGATCTATTCAGGAAGCTTTCTCTGAAGAACAATAAGACTAGGGGATGGGTAGGGTTAACCAGACCCAGGTGCGAGGGGCAGGGGAGGGGATGAAAAGGGATGGGTGGCCCAGCTGCTGCCACAGTCCTGTGACCAGGGGAATGAATGCCCTTTGAGGAACTGAAACAAGCTGGAGTGGAGTGGAGCCCAGAGGAGGGGGAGGGAAGGAGGCCTGACAAGCTGAGTGATGGCCAGAGTGACTGGTCTTCATTCTCAGAGCACTGAGAAGCAGTGAAGGGTTGCTCACAGGGGCACAGGGACATAGTTGTGCTCCTGCAAGAGGGGTCTTTCTGCCAGTGTGGAGAACAGATTGGAGGGGGGGCAAGAGAGGATGCGAGGAGCAGAGCAGTTAGGACTGCACTGTGTTCTCCAAAGCAGGGAACGTGGGGAGGGGGGCAATGAAGGGGAGGGGGATGTTCCAAGACAGAGTTAAGTGGTAAAATCGAAAGTAGCCCAGCAGAAAGGATCCAGGAAAGGGAGCTCATGTTCGGATGACAGTTTGCAAAACTTCCTGGATACTAGTGTCTTGACGGAAACAGGGAGGACAGGACAAATACCAGCTTGGGAGGTGGGGGTGGTCATGAGGTGCATTTTGAGCTAGAAGCCTTCCCTGACCTCCCAGAAAAAAGATAAAAGATACAGAGGTCTGGAGTTTCGGTGAGAGTGCCAGGCTGGAGGGAGGTATTTTATAATGATAATTTTAAAAGTAAAAATAACAAACGTTATCATTGATTGAATATTCACTCTGTGCCAAAGCTATCTATCTATTATCTCATTTAATCCATAAAGGACTCTGAGAAGTCTGACCCTCCCCATGTTACAGATGAGGAAGAGGAGGCCCCAGCGAGCTAGTCCAAGCTCCGAACCACTGTGTCACACTGCCCCCTGCTGAGCACCTACTAAGTGCCAGGCTCTAGGAAAAAATGATGTTTAAGGCATTCCAAGGAGCTTGGAAGGTAAGTGCATGGACTGTGTGTCTCCCATAGCAAAGTGGAGGAGGAGAAGCCACGAGGTAGGAATTTCTGCTGTTTGTGAATTATACTGCCACTCGTCTGCAAGCCACAGCTGTCTCGTATCACGTCCAAAAGTGCATGGCATTCCTACCTGTGCAGGACGTTCTCGTTTTCCTTCTAAACTTTTTCAATGAGGACACTTTTGTTTTCTCTCTCTCTCCTTCTCTCTCTTTTGCTCCCTGGTTTCAGGTTGCCCACAGGCATGTAGGTTAAGTAAAGAGTTTCACTGTACATCCACCAGGCACCACACTCCATCAGCCTTCAATCGCAGGGTCTCAGACACCCCGGGGGGGATGGAGCCCGGCACGGCTGCCCTTCTGTAGGACAGACGAAGGCTCTTGTTTGCTGTAAGCGTCGTCCTCTATTACCTGTCTGGACATTGTTCCGACGACTGGAAAAGTGACACCCCCGAAACTAGCTGTGAAGTGGAGATGGACTGACCACAGCGGCTTAAGACAAAAAGCATATTTACACAAAATGATCCCTTCGAGCAGACCTGCTTCTGCCCAGACACTGAACATAATCGTGCAAGAATTTCACTGCTCCCGTTACGCAAAAGGGCTTGAGATTTGAAACTAGAAAATTTTTCCGTGGTTTACGCGGAACGGAACATACAGATCAGTGCTGAAGACATAAATCATACCCTTGTTTCTTATTATTTTAGTAAAAAAGCACTAGTTGAAGCTTACCAAATTGTGCCTCCGTGTGCATGCTGAAAAATAAATACAGTTTCGAGGATCCACTTTGGGTTTAACTAAAATTCAGTTTTATCCATTGTTGAGTGTGTTTCTGCTGTTCGAAGTAGCATTACTCTCTTAATTTGGAAACCTTTTAAGATCAGTGTGAGTAATGATGGTAGCCAAGATTATCACAGTGAGAAGTCAGCGATCAAACCTGTTGCTGCTTCAGTCCTGTAGATACTATAAAATGTGTCTTCCTTGTACACGGTCATGCTTTTCACATATTATGATTTAAAAAACATTTTTTTTCCTTTATTGATTTTAGAGAGAGAGGTAGTGAGAGGGAGAGAGAGATAGAAACATTGATGAGAGAGAACATCGATTGGCTGCCTCCTGCATGCCCCCACTGGGGATCGGGCCCACAACATGGGCATGTGCCCTGACCGGGAATCGAACTAGTGACCTCTTGGTGCATGGGTTGACACTCTGCCACTGAGCCACACTGGCTAGACTATTATGATATTTCTTAAACTTATATCTCACAACATAAAAGAAATGGTATTTGGATTATTCACGGCGGGACAATTCAGCGCAATGCTGCATGGGAGCAGATTATCAATGCCATCGCCGTGTTTGAGCAGATAACCTGTGCTGTTCTCAAGGGCTCTGAGGTTACTGGCCCTCAGCAAATGACTGAGGGTACATAAACCCAGCCCCAAAGATTTACTTTTACTCAAAGAGTAAAATATACTCACGATGAATCATCTGACTGTCAGGGGTTAACAGGAAATTGTCCTATTGGAAGGAGCGTGGGGAGGTTAACTGTCAGCTGCTTTTCCCTGCAGTTACCACGACGACAGCTCAAACCAGAGTTCAGTATAATTCATGCAAAAAAAAAAAAATCACATAGTTGTCCGCACATAGGTGTGCATACAATGATGGTGATTCTATCTAACCCAGACTAAAATCAGTTCTCAAAGAGGCTATATTTCCACCCGAGGCAGTTCCTTCACCTGTGCCCTGGAGCCATTCATTTCTGTTATTTTCGGTAACTTCCCCCTCTCTGTACTGTGAGTCCTTCTGCAATATCATCTGCTCCACGCTCTCCATTCTCAACAAAAATAAACCTTCTTTCACTTTACTCTTCCCTTAACTCTTTTGCTCTGTGCCCTCTTTTAGTAGCAACATTATCTACACTATATCCATTTTCTAAAACCATACTGACTTCGCCGAACATGCCAAATTTGCCTTTCATTGCTGTCGCTCCAGGAAATAGTCTCTTTTCAATACCATGAGGCCACCATGTCACCAAACAAAATGGACATTTTTCTTTTTTTAATTTTTTTCTTTTATTGATTTTAGAGACAGAGGAAGTAAGAGGGAGAGAGAGACTGAAACATCGATGAGAGAGAACATCGATTGGCCGCCTCCTGCATGCCCCCACTGGGGATCGGGCCCACAACCTGGGCATGTGCCCTGACCAGGAATCGAACCGGCGAGCTCTTGGTGCATGGGTCAGTGCTTAACCACTGAGCCACACCAGCCAGACCAAAATGGACACTTTTCAATCTATTTTTTGTTCGTTTGTTCATTCATTCATTCATTCATTCATTCATTCATTCATTCATTCATTCATTCATGTATTTATTGAATGCCTGCTATGTCCCCAAGATCCTGGGGATATAGCAGTGAAGTAAACTAACAGGAGCCTCTGTTCTTTGGGAGTTTTCCATTCTAGTGGAAAGTCACAGATAATAAATTTCAAAAGTAAAGTTATTTATTCTGTCTCATTGAGGGATCACTCAACAGAGTTCAACTAACTCGATGACTCCCTGCTTGGGACAGCCTTGGCATCTATAATCCAATGCACCTGCTCTTCTTTGTCCCTCTCTGAATGACTTTTCTTCCCCAGTGTCCTTTATCATCTTTTCCCCCCTTTTTTCTTGGTTACTCAATATTGGAATCCCTGAGGATTTTCCTTTAATTTGCTCTTCTTTGTATTCTTTTTCTTTTCTTTTGATTTTTTGGCCCTTACATTGGGCATTCTATTTTATTCTTAAGTAATCAAAAATATATATATTCCCATTGTTTTAGCCACCATCAGACCCCAGTGATGTTAAACTGATGAATCAAACCCAGAGACAAGTTTACTGCAAAGTTACGAGGGCTTCCTGTAATTATGGCAGAACCCTCTTGTCATGGACCTCTCTGAGATTCTAGGACTTATAGAATGTTCCAAGTATGGAGGAAAATACAGGTTATAACCAGGGAGCATTTTGATGTAAGCATCTCTGGTAAGATCTTAAAGAAATCTCAAGAAAAGACTCTGGATCTTCAAGAGCCCAGTAATATGTTATGACTTGCTTTCTGACATGAACATTATCTTTTTATACTTAAGTTTGTGCTTGTATTTCTGTTTATATTTTTCTAAATAAGGTCCCTCAAATTGCACAATCTTTCTGTCTACAAATGACTTTTCTTATGAGATCAAAGTCTTAAGTTTCTACTGATTTCATCACTAGTCTCTAACTCATACTGCAGAAGTTCTTCCTTTCTGCCTGGATTATTATAATATCTGTCTAACTGGACTTTTCCATTACAGTGAAGTTCCCAACCATCCCCTCTACCCTCTGTCAGCCAAATACACTCTTCGCAGTATAGCCAATGTGAATTTCTACAAACACAACTCATTAATGCCACTCACATCTCAGAACCCTTCAGCCGCTTTCCGTGTTCTCAGAATCTAAGGCTCGTATTAGCTCCAATATTTTTACACTGCACACACATGCTGCAGAATCCCCATTTCCCTTCCCAGCTCCCACTCTGTCAACCACGAGGCTTTTCCTCATGTCCCCCCAAATACAGCACTCATTCTCCGCCAGGCTTGTGCCCCATGCTCTTCCCACTGATTGGGAGTTTCTTAACAAGATTTGTGCCTGGCTAACTCTTCAGGTCTTGACTGAAACGTATTTTCTCTAGAGAATCCTCCTACCCCTAGAGCCAGGGATAGAATGTGCTTCACTAAAAATAGATGGGATGAGGGAGAGGGGAGTTACTTCTAAGGCAGGGTCAGGCTGCCATGCAACAGGAAGAGGGACACAGCCAAGGGGGGAGTTACTCGTGTGGCTGCTGGTATTACTGACGTTAACACTTTAGACAAAACATTAAGAAATAAATACCCGTATTGAAATGAACTGGTGCCGACTGCTGTGTATTTACCACACCCCATTTCTTCTTCTTCCCAGACATAGAGCCCTCTGACTGAGTTCTTCCCAGCGAAATGTCGGTGTCAGGTCTGGTCCCACACAATCCCCCAAGCTGTTCCCTCTTCCCTTGCCGTTGGGTCTGATGCTGGGGATATGGGGTAGGACTCTAAGGCCCTAGAATTAGAAGGAAGACTACCTTCTAAATAGCCACTCTCTTATGAGGCTTACCCAGTGTCAAATGGATTGGTTTATGTATTCATTTATTTCTTGGTGAGAAGGAAGTAAATTCCATTGGATGAAGCCTCTGGGATGTGGGAGTTACTTGTGCGGCTGCTAGTGTTACTTACACTAATACTCTAGACAAGACGTTAAGAAATAAATACCCATATTGTCTGCTTAGCATTTCTTCCAAAAGGGTATCTAAGAGAAAAACAGTAAACATTGAAGGAATATAAACCAATAGGCAGCCTATTTATCCATCCCTCTGAATAGTCTAAACTCTACTTTTTATTTTATAAGATGTTGTCACTGGGTGATTGTTAACTTAGTCTAGGAGAGCTCAGTCTCTTAGGAGATAATTCTCACCAACACTTGCTTCAAGATTTTAGTCTTGCTATGTTTCAAAGCTGTTTTATCCAATAAACACTCGTGTTTTGGTTTTAATGAGGCTAGAAGGGCACTTTCCATTGTGCCTATCAACGCCCCCATTAAAAGTATTCATGTAACATATTCCTTTTAAAATGTAGCAAAATACACAGAGTGAAATGGAACCTATTATTTTCCCCCAGGAATCCAACTATCCCCTCCTTTGTGACAGACTCTTCTTTTAACCCTGACCATCAGGAAGCTCAAATGCATTAATCATAGCCACTACATTACTCTTAAGTTTAGCATAATTACTTAATTCTCCAAAGATCTGGAATCTTTGTGAATGTATCTCTAATGTTCCTTCTTATATGTGTGTTTCAGCCACCTCAAGTCCATTGTGGAATGTATTGTGCATAGGCAAATAGGCCTTTCCAAATGCTTAGCTACAGTCTAGAACAAAATATTCACAAACCTAGACCAGAAGCCATTTCCTAAGGGACGCAACTCAGTCTCTGAAATGTATTTTATGGTCTTTCAGCCCCGACTTTGGAAAAGTCATCAGGTTGCTAACTGCTTTAGGGATCATAATACCAAGTTTGTTCCTAAAGGAAAGAAAAGGCTCTAAGAAGGAGAAACTCTTGCACAGAACACGGAGTAAGAAAAGGCCCCTGAGAAGCTTTGCTGGCATGAGTCCCAAGCTCATGTTACCAGGAATATTTACATTAAAAATATATCTCCAGCTTGACCAACAGATCTGAGGTCAAGCTCAAAATCCTGCCTGGGAGTTCTTCAGTTTTATTACCATTTGTCAGTTCAAGCTTTGGCTATAATTTCTCTGCCTTCTGAGGCATAAAGGCAAATAGAGCAGAGTGAGGGCTGGGAATAGCAGTTCTGACAGTGTGAGGTGGGAGTGAGGGGCTTCTGAGATGTTTCAGCAGAAAAATGTCTGGTGGAAGTCCTGGTGACCAAAATGTTCCTTTCACATACCAGCCTTCTTATACGAAGGAAGAGCCCAGTAGGAGTTAAGTAGGATTGTATCTTGCCTTATCTTCTGAGACCTACTCCTGGAGATACACTCATTTGCTCCCCTTTCCCCACCCACCTGGAACCCCCTGAGAGGCCTTGCTGGCTGGAGAAGTGAAGAAGAGACAGATTTATGGAGTTTCCATAGAAATTATAGCCATAATTATATTATGGTTTAAACTGGGTTGTTACTCAACCTTAAATATTGTATCCTAAGCGTGACTGAACACCTGTCAGGAAAGCATGTAAACTATAATTTTATTATCAATATTATGTTGTTTTAAAACAATTTATAGATTTATGTTTAAAGAAGAATTAAGTGAATAAACAATTCAAATTTTAGTCTCTCTCAACAGCAACACCAGTCAAAGTAATTCTGTGAGACACCACATAGCACAGACAAAAGATCATGGTCACACAGGATTGGAGTTTAGAGATGTCACTACTATGCAACATCATATAAATAAAACTCCAGCTGTCACTCACATTCATAGTCCTTGTTCTGAACACTTTGTATTTCGCTTAGTGCAACTCTCAGGCTTCTTAGTGGGTTAATTTTCCACCTATGTTGGTCACTTTTTGTAGTTTGGACTAGACATTAGACACTAATCACCTTTTTATCTTTCAGTGTTGCATTCGGATCTATTTTCCAGTTCACAGATTCTCTCTTCAGCTGTGTCTATTCTAATATTTAATTAGTTCATTAAGGCTCTTTTAGATTTTTATTTTCTTTATTCTTTTCTTGAAGTATTATTTGGTCCTTTTACAAATATATATATATTTTTTATACCATGTTTTCTATTTCATCATTTAATCTTTAATCACATTTAACATAACTTTATTTATAGACATTTCCAGATTGTCATATTACCTTCAATTCTTAGAGTTGTGTGTGTGTGTGTGTGTGTGTGTGTGTGTGTGTACACACACATGTGTTGGCTCACTGACTTTCCCTTATGAATTTTAAGCTGATTTCTGGTTCTGGTTCCCCTCTGGCCAGTCCCATAGGAAAAACATGCCCCTCTGGGTAGTAATAAGGAAAGAGAAAGAGATATATGTACAGGCAGCAGACCTCCTAGGTAATTCCAGCTTCAGGCTAATCTTTCATGGAGAACAAGGATTTTTAAATTTTATTTTATTACATCACAATTTCTTCTGTTCAATCCCATGAATGAGTTGAACGGGGATAGAATGTATATATGCAACTTTATGATTAATTACCTATATCCTCTTGAGACAATAAGAAAAACAACAAATAAACAGTACCTAGAAGCTCTTGAGCATATAACCTTAAGTTAATTCTTCTTTATAAACAGAAGTTATGATCTCATTTCTGTGTGCCCCAACTCTTCCCAAGTACATCCCCTAGGTGGCGCTCACTAGACTACAGGTGCCTCTTTGTATCATTCCCAGGAGAAGGAAAGTCTATTCATCAGGAAGTGAGGCATGTGTGTTACAGTTTCTATTGGTCACTCTGTTAAGTTTGATCAAACTTCAGGGGTGATCTCCACTCATCCCATTCTTGCAGCTGCAGGAATAAACACATTAGGCAGTTTTCTTCTCTTCATTTCGTCTCTGTATCTTGAAGATTGGGCAACCTACAGTAACACCCCTGTTTCCAAACACAAGGAAACAGTGAAATAATTTTTCAAGATTACACAAGTAAGTAGAGGAGCTTACCTTGTTCTCTCTGACTCCAAAGTCTGTGTTCATTTTCTCAGCAGTTCAAGTCAGAGAAGAGTGTATGCATAAGCCCACTGGCCCGGTGGCCTTCCCAACAACACATAATTAGGGCAAGTTTGCTTTTATTCTGTCTTAAAAATAAACCTGAGTTTTATATTCTATTTATATTTCATAATCTATAATATTTTGCATCAGTGTTAAAATGAAAATGAGATGGTTTCTAATTCTGAGTTAAATTAGCTAGTTTTTATTTTAATCCCTTTGTCTTTGTAGATGTTTTTCTCCTTTTCCTAGAGGCCTTGACTCGTTGTCCACCGAGAATCCAGGCTCCCTCGCCATAACAGTGTTGCTGTTGGAATGTGGTTACTCAGTCGGGAACTAGATTCCCTGGCCTCCGTTGGGTAATATGACTAACTTACACCCAATGGGTATGGGTGGAAGTGATGTATACCATTCACAAGCTTGACTTGTCAAAACTCTCAATTGAAATCTGTTCCTCTCTCCACCTGAGAGTGGGATGTGCATGCCCAAGGCCATCTCAGAAATTATGTCTTAAAGATGCTGCACCTCCATCAGTTGGGTCCTTCTTCTCATGGGAGAGACACCCCACCTTCACCTTTGCTGCCAGCCAGATTCTATAAGAGCAAGGTATACATGTCTGATGTGCCCAGCAGTATGATTTCATATTTATCTCTCCCAAGAGTGGGCTCTACTTTACTACAGCATGTCCCCTGACCTCGCCCCATTCCTGCACTGACCAGCTTACCCCGAGCAGCTCAACCTCTGTGCCAAGAGGTAAGGGCATGTCGTCATTGCTCCCTGCATTCATTTCCCGGGACTGCCGTACAAATGCCCACAGACTGGGTGGATTGAAATAGCAGAAATGCAGGCCCTCACAGTTCTGGAGGGAGAAGTTCAGCATCAAACCAAGGTGTTTACAGGACCACGCTCCCCCTGGAGGCTCTAAGGGGAAGCTGTTGCTCACCTCTTCTGGCTTCCAGTGGCTTCCAGGTTTCCTTGGCTTATGGCCTCATCACTCAAAGCCCCTTCCATGTCCACACTGCCCTCTCCTCTGTGCTTATGGAATTTCCTCTGCTTCCCTCGTATAAAGACACGTGATTAGATTTAGCACCCGTGTGGGTCATACAAGGTATTCACCCCAAGTTAAGATTCTTAACTATATAGGCAAAGTCCTTTTTCCCTTACAGTGAAAGGTTCCCGGGACTAGGACCTGATCTCTTAGGGGCTGTTATTCAGCCGACTCCACCACCAAAAATGGCTTGAGTGGACATCCAGAGCCAAAGACTGGAGGACGAAAACGCTCTTAAAAGGGGGAGGATGGTGAGTTGGGAGATACTAAGATCTTTCACTGTCTTCTTTAGTGAGGATGGGAAAATATATTGTGTGCACATGCACACACACACACGAAGTGAGGAGAGAGGTTCAGGAATTCGGAGAGGAGCCTCGAGCCTCACGGGGACCCTCGCAATCACCCGGCTTGCACACTGTACCATGCGGAGCACTGTCGCAGGGGCAGCTGGGATCATCTCTCTTTCTCCTTCCTCACTCGGGCAATGGGCATTACTGAGACCCTCCTGGGAATCGGACACTATTCTGAGTGCTGGGATACATCACTGGAGACCATGAGAACGAGAGTCCCTGTCCTTGTGGAGCTTACATTCCAGCCGGGATAGACAGTTAACAGTGCACTTAATTAATAACTGAATTATCATTCCGCGGGCCCAGTTTCCAGGCTTCTGGCATCTCTCCTGTTTCCTTGACTCCCCAAGGATTAAAAGTAGAAACCAATAAATCACAGCTGGGATCTATCATCACTTGGGTTGCCTTTAGCTCTTGTCTTACGAGTATTTTCAATCCCTTTCTTATTTGGGGTAGTGTTTTTAGCACACAGTGGGTTGTTGCATAATTGATTTGTACGTTAGAAAGCGCTTTCTCGGGGCAAAAATGCACTTTGCCCCGACTGCTCCCGCTGCACAGCCTCGTATTTTAGTGTTTATATTTTTGTTCGTCTTTCGTCAGTCTATTTCCTCTGCACTGCTCCCTCTCCGTTTCTCCCATTTAAGCTCACACTGAGTTGCACAGGCAGCCAAGAGACAGACAGACAACCCATCACGGCCCCACCGACACCCCAGCCACTCCTGTCTGGCCCTGCTCTCAGCGCAGCCTGATGAAAAGATGTCACTGCAGACAAGCGTTTAACCTCCTCACCTCTCCCCTTTGCCCTCTGCCTTGTCTGAGCAGCCGTGGGGGAAGGTGGGAGTGAGAGAAGAGATTAAATCAGGTGGTTGAAAGCCAATACCGTCTCTAAGCAACCCTCAAAGTGAGCCCAGGAATTTGAACTGTAATATTATCCCCCAGGAAAAGGAGCAAGAAAATGAGAAAGTCAGTGCCTTGCTGGGCTCCGTGTTGGGGTGCCCAGGCAAGGGTGGCGACAGGGAGGGGACAGCGGCCTGGCCTTCGTGGAGGTGCACTGGGGAGCAGAAAGAAAAGTGGGGCTCACACAGACATCCATGTGGGAGCAATCAGGAACGCGCCTGCCAGGGCTCCAGGGCTCTGGGGGACCTTCCGAAACTCCACACAAGTGCATGGAAAAGATATACTTTGTTTTCGACCCACCCCTACCCCCACTCCCAATAAGAAATGCTGCCCATTGTGTTTCCATGGGAGGCTTTTGTGGCTGATTTTGAAAAATGAAGTGAGCAGGTAAGCTGGAGCTAATGGCCTCAACCCCGGGGCAGACATCTGGGGCGATGTTGACTTTGTTGCCGGAGAGCCAGCTGGCCTTTGCTCTGCTCCCCTCCAGCCCCACTCCTGCCGGCCTCCAGGGGGGCTCCCGGTTCTAATAAACCAACTGCCGAGTCCCCGAGGCTGCGGCTGCTGCTGCCCTGGCCTCTTGCTGAAGCTCCATAAATGTTTGTTTTATGAATGAGCTCGCCCCGGGCACACCTTGAGAACGCCTTCTCCCTGATCCCGAGAGGCAGCCGCTTCCCAGCAGCCCTTCCCTAGCGGAGAGAAGCATCCTCAAAGGCAGGGAGAGGGCAACTCCTCGTGAGTTTGTCTTGGGGACCTCGATGGCAGGAGAAAAGCACCCTCCTCTAGGCCAGACGCTGTAGCTGCAGGTGCTCAGCACACCTCCACCTTATAATTGTGGAACATACGATTCTTGTTTCTCATTTTATAGATGAGAAAACTGGGGTCTAGTGCGTGTAAAAGACCTAAAACCACAGTCGTGAGAGCCGGAGGTAGACGGAGGCACAGATGTAGTTATTTAGTGCAAGGCTTAAGCGTGCTGTTCAGGAGGCTGCCTGCCTGGACGCAGTCCCAGCCCTGCCATGGACTGGCTCGGAACCTGGCGAGTTAATTGAGCTCTCTAGGCCTTACTGCTCCAGATATTAAATAAAAGGAAGAACGGTTTCTGCCTCCTGGCTTGTTGTGCCCATGCAAATCAGTGCTCGAAAGCCATTTGCTGTTGATATTGCAACTTCAGCGATCTTTCCACGGAACTGTAGTCGGTGTCTAGAGAGGAGGGAGATGCTTGGTTTCTAATACAGACAGGAGAACTGAAAGGTGTGTTCAGACATCCCAGCTCAGCTGCACTGAGGTTGACTCCACTGGGTGGGACGAAGTGGCCTGCATTCCAAAGCAGGGTCAGCGTCCCACCACTGAAGGTGCGTGTCGGGCAGGGAGGGGCTCCAAGAGGGACTCGCCACACCTGGGCCAAGGAGTACGGTCTGGCTTCCCTACATCACCCTGGCTTATCCCTCTTTGGCGGCAGAAGGTCGCCTTCCCGGCGCTGGTGGGAATCAGCCCCATCAACACCTGGGGTCCAGGCCACCCTAGAATGAAGCTCCCCAGTGCTTCATCCCCATCCTTTGCCTCAGCCTGGTGTCACGTGCAGAAAAGAGAAATGAAAGTCGGTAAGTCCCTTCTCCCTGCTAAATGGCCTTGATTTTTAAAAAATTGTTCATTCATTTATTCATTCAACAAATTTCCTCAGCATTCACCACATGCCAGGCGTGGTCCCAAGGGCTGCACAGGAGCAGAGAGGGGGACAGGCAGGTGCCGCTACACCTGGATGTGAGTTCACTGCATCAGAAGTACCCCTTCCCATCCTTCACTGTGAGTCAGAAGTCGGGGCGTGCACACAGAAGCGGGGAGGCACCCACGGACGAAGTACAGCACAGGGAGCCTTCTGTGGATGGGGATCTTACTCACCGTTTCATGTCAGCTACACACGAAACTGTTGCATCTGTTTCCATTCTTCCACTCCTGCCCCTAAGACCCCAAATCCTCCTGCCCCACAGTCCAGCGCTCTGCTCCCCCATAGTCGGACTCCCCTGACTTCATGCCTGACTTACAGGGAGGGACTGTCCAGCAGGTGTTCAGAGGGAGCCCATGCCTTCGCAAAGAGCAATTCTGTATTTCCTCCGTGCCGGACATCAAACAGAGCGTCTGCCTCTGGGCCCCGATATCCATGTTGCCACCTCGTTAATGACTATCTGGGGCCAGGGTTTACGAGGTAGCAGGGCACATGTGGACAGACACGGGGGAACGATGTCTTCTAGGCTGAGTCATGCTGGGGTGAAAAAAATGCTGACCTTTCTGTATATCTTCCCCAGTCATGAAAGCGAATTTACTGGGTTTTCACTCTGTGCCCACCATTTGCTCGCGAGTCTGGGGAGGCACAGGAAAGCCCAGTGGCTCAGCCTCAGAGCACACGGGGAAGTCACAGAGGGCACGAGTCCAGTCCTCCCTGCTGGCTCGGTGGCTGCAGTGGAAAGTCAGAGCGTCACCGTATCCAGAGAGACAAAGCCGTGGACACTCCGTTTCCTGGTACTGCTGTCCTGTGGCTGCGGAGAGAGCACCCAACGCAAAGTGGATGCTCAACAAGTAAGTGGAATGGAATGGATGATTCAGAAAAGAAATGAGTGTGCCCTGGCCGGTTTGGCTCAGCGGTTAGAGCATCGGCCCTCGGACCAGAGAGTCCCGGGTTCAGTTCCCGCTAAGGGCGCGTACCTCGGTTGCAGTTTGTCCCCGGCCCCGGTTGGGATCGTGTGGGTGGCAACCAGTCGATGTGTCTCTCTTACATTGATGTTTCTCTCTCTCCCTCCTATTCTATCTGAAGATAAATGCAAAAATGTCCTCTGGTGAAGATAAAAAAAAGAGAGAGAGAGAGAGGGAAAAGAAATGAATGAATGAGTGACAGGAGAGGTGCTGCAGCTGGTGTCTCCAGACAGCGATGACGTGAGGACCTCTGTCTAGAGAGAAGCGGCAGGGGCTGAGGAGATGCCCAGCCCAAGTTCAACTACGTGCTTCAAGATGCTGCCAGGGAAAACAGCGTCAGAATTTCAGTTATTGTTTTAATTGATTTTAGAGAGACGAAGGGAGAGAGAGTAACACTGACATGAGAGAAACATAGGTCGGTTGCCTCTCGTACATGCCCTGACCGAGAATTGGACCCGCAGCCTGGGTATGTGCCCTGACTGGGAATTGAACCCGCCACCTTCTGGTATATGGGACTATGCTCCACACTGGCCAGGGCAGGCTTCTGGTTTTTAATCACTGTAGGAAAACTGAGGCCCAAGCCCCGTCATCAGCACTGGGTGCAAATGACTAGTATGGTAGAGAAATAACCACAATGGCCAAAGTATATGGAGGGAGCTCCTACTATATGTCAGGCACTTTTTAATCGCCTTGCACTTACTCTTCATAACCAAACACATAGACACTATATTTATTCCAAATTTGCAGAAAAATGGAAAAGAAGACCGAGGTTAAAAACCCCTTCCACCCTCTTTCGCTGTGACCCAAATCCAAGCAATCTGACTCTGCAGGCTGCCTTCCTAAGACGACTACCGAGGCAGGAGGATAATCCAACTGAGCGGGCCGTGGGTGTCCTCAGCTCCTCCCACACTAAAGAGCAAGATCCTGTCCAGGCTGCAGGCGGGGGAGCTAAATCAGTCCCACGGGGCTGACTGGGGACCGGACAGAGGTGTGACTGTGGGCAGCGTCTTCCTCCAGTGGGCAGGGGACAGCTGTGTCAGGCTGCAGCTGGGGACAGTGGTGGGCTGGCTGCTTGTGGTCCTGTCTGAGACCCTCTCTCCTTGATCTCTGGTCTCACTCCCCACTCACAGAGCCTCTGGTCCCAACGCCACGCTGGCGGGTCCCAAATCTGCAGCTCGTCTCCTCGTTTCTCTTCCAGGTTTCCGCTGCACACTCCCAGATGCTTCCTGCTGTGTGCCCTCGGACAGCAAGCTTGCCCCAAGGCCAAGACGGGGCTGTCTTTCTTCCCAGCCCAATCTGCTCTAGCGTCTTCACTTCCCCTTGTCTGCCCACGACCCCACCCTTCTCTGCTTCCAGGTGTCCAAGCCTCGGGCCCCCAGATCTGTCTCTTCCCTCTGCACAACACGAAATCACTTAGGAATCCTTAATTTTCCTCTTCTAACTTAAAAAAAAAAAAAGAGCCCCAGTTGCAGACGTGTTGTTAGTTTTCCGCCTCTGCGGACGCTCTTTCGTGGGCACCGCCCTGCCTACCTCTCAGCCCTGCATGCAGGTGCTTACTGTTTGAGATCCTGCGTGGATTCCAGGCTGATGCCTGCCTCCAGTTTCTCGCTGCTGGGTCCCATCCCCCACATGCTGCCAAACCGATCTCTCTGAAAAGCGCTTCTGAATGTGTCGCTCCCTTCAGCAACCAGCTGCGATGGCTCCCCATTGTCAGCCAAATAACGGCCAGACTCCTCTTCATGGCTTTTCACGTCTACTTAGATCTGGTCTCAACTCAGTGCACCTGTACTGAGTCCCCGTCGCCCCAGGCCCTGCGCTCGGAACTGTGGATGGACCCGGGATGCTTCCTGCCCTTCGGGAAGGAAGAAGATACGCTGGTCCCCAGATCTCCAGCCGGGGCTTCTGCCCACTCACACCCACAGCTAACGGTGTCACGTTGGATGTCCGCTGCTCCCCAGACCTCCTCAGCACCTTTCGGACTCTGTATTCAGGAACTCCTTCACTTTAATGTCCAGCCAACCCTCTCTGCTGTAGATTCCGTCTGCCACGAAGGCAGCCGCAGTCTCCCCATCGAAGGTGAACGGTCCTTGACGCTCACTGTTACACATCCCCCCGTGATGGGTCATGATCCTCTGAGCATCACAGCTTTGCCTGCACCTGTGGTGGCTCTCAGACCTTCGTTCCCCAAACTGGGGTGCCGCGGAAAGCTATTCCGTAGAGCCCTCAGTTATGTGTGTTCTCAGAAGAAAGAGGCAGCGACCTTTGGTAATGTTTGCATTCAACAAAATATGACGGGTTCCTCTCCGGCGTGCCTTTTCAGGGGCCTTACCAATGGCATTTTATGCGTTGAGAATCTCCAAGAAAATGGGCTCATAAGTGACGTTTTCAAAACATATGGAAATCTGGGATATTTCCTCGTGTTTATTTATTTTTCATAAGACCAGCCTGCAGCTCCTGGGAATAGAGTTCCAGAGAACACAGGTTAGGAAACACTGTCCGAAAAAGTAGGACCACAGAGTAATGGTGAGAATCGTTAATACTAAGAAGAACTGTCGTTTTTTGAGCATTTGCTCTGTGTTTACCACCACATCATGTGCTTTTTCCTCCAGGCTTGTACATCCAGTGCATGGGTGCTCATTTTAACCCATTGTGCAGATTTGGAGACAGTCTCAGGGTTGTTAAGCAACATTCCCAAGGTCATTATCATCAAGAAAATAGTTCAAATACAGCATGAAACCGATCTACCCCAGAGCCTGTCCCCTTTCAAGGAGGGAGCCTGTTTTTAAAATCTCTCTGATCCCTTTACCCCCCAAATTCATAACAGTCTGTGACTCTTGAACACACTTAGGATTTTGGCTTTGCAGTCTGTACGAAAGAGAGAGCAGAAAGAACGTGGTCATGCTGCTTCTAGACTCCGGAGACCTGAGTTTATGACCCGAAATCTGCCTTTAATTAACCACATGTCATTAGGCAAAGAATTTCTTCCCTCTGGGGCTCAGTTTCCTTAAGTAACAATGAGGTGGGACTCGTTGCTGTCTGAGATCTTTTAACCTCTCTGACCATGCTCTTCCCTTCACCCAGTTTCTGTGATTAATAGAATTAGATGAGCCCTTTGTTGGCCATTGTATCTGCCACCAAGAGAGCTGGGACTGTCCCTCACAGGAAGTCGAGACGTGGCCAGTGCACCAGGTGGACTTCGAGGCCACACCAATGACCCAGTCTCTGCAGCACACGGACCAGAAGCATTGCCTTTGACCAAATACGTTCTTCCGGAAGTTTTTAAATGTGCAACCTCAAGTAAATTTCAAAATTTTATTTGGATGATATAAGTAAAAAAAAAAAAAAAAAAACCCAACCCAGATGGGATACATTTCCCTTGCAATATAGATGTGATTAAAAATTGAGGAGAAAAATGTTTGTAGAAAATATGTTTTGGATTTCCAAAGCCAGAGCTCTTGCCGAGTAGAGCGTGGCTTCCTGCGCACCAGCACGCAGCTGCGCTGGCCATCCTTCAGTGAGCCATCAAGCCCCAGTCGTCTTGGAAACCCGCCCGCATCCTGGGATGTGTTCTCCATCGAGCAGCTAAAAGGGCTTAAAGTCTTTCAGGGTAACATCGTTTGACTGTAGCTCACCCCTTGGGAACCTTCATCCAAACAAGATGTCTGTCTCCTGACTCTGGCGCCGTAAATGGCACAACGTGAAGAAATGAAGGGACGATAGAGGCGAACGTGAATTTGGGGGGTTTCCTGAAGGGAAGTGCAGGATTTCAGAGATGGAAAATTCAGTCTGTAAAAATGGCTCCCACTTCATTATTCCTACCCAGAGAATGAGAAATTAAGGGTTAGCCGAAGCAGCCATAAGAGCTGGGGGAAGGTGGACAATTAAAAAGAAACCTGAAGGTTCTCTTATTCAATAAAATGCTCTGGGAGTTGAGCTGAGAAGACTTGGATTTTGATATGAGTTCTGCACTAGTTATGATAATACGAATGCTATAATTTTACTAATGCAGCTAGCATTTATTGAGCACTTACTATGTGTTACATTCTTAAATGGGTCATTTTATTTATCTTGTTAACGTGGGTAGCAGATTCTGTTGATGCCTGGCCCTGTCACCTTGGCTTACCTCAGAGGTCACCAGCAGACAATCTCTTTTGATGCCAAAGGAAACTGTGTCTTTCTGCCACAGGGTGTCCTCTGGCCACGAAAGAACTTTGGCCCACTGCACTGGACAGCCAGAAAGAACAAGGTGTTAACAGCACTAAGAATAACCCCAAACAGTCAGAGATAGAGACTGGTGAGCAAATATCCCAAATCCCTTGACCCTAAGCAGGACAAGTCTGAGATATATTCTACACAGGTTCTCAGAGAGTCCCCAGTGGAATGGCATGTTCCAAGAACACTCAACTCTCCAGTGGTGGGGGGACCACCCAGGAGGCATTCTATGGGCAGAGGCCCAGAAGAGTTTGGAGCATTCTGCCTGATTACCACCCAAACTGGAGATTCAAAGAGCTAAGAGCAGCCACTGTTCCAACGCTGTTGATGCTCTCTGTCGGGCTGTGTGACATAAGCTATCTTGGAGAATAGCCCTAGGACCTTTACAAGAGGATTAGCAAAGTTGGGGCTCAGTAAACGTCACCTTCAAGAACCACACTTCTGGTTTTCTCAAAAGGAATATAACCTAATATTTTCATTGTTTTAAAAATATCATTCATTTTATCTTCTAATTATAAAATAAAACATGTAGCTTATAAAATATGAATATTAAGAAAAAGATGAATATGTGTGTGTGTGTGTGTGTGTGTGTGTGTGTCCATAATCTCTCTACCCAAAGATGAGTACTGGCAGCTAATGCTATTTTTTTAATGTATCTTTATTGTTGAAAGTATTATAAATGTCCCCCATTTTTACCCCATTGAATCCCTCCACCCCTCTCCTGTCCCCCTAGGCCTTCACCACACTGTTGTCTGTGCACAAAACCATAAAAATCCTAGAAGAAAACGGAGGCAGCAAAATCTCAGACAGCTCATGAAGCAGAATTTTTACTGATACATTGCCTAGGGCAAGAGAAACAAAGGAAAATGTAAACAAATGGAATTACATCAAACTAAAAAGCTTCCGCACAGCAAAAGAAACCAGCATCAAAGTGAAAAGGAAGCCCACTGTATGGGAGAACATATTTGCCAATGATACATCTGATAAGGGGTTAATTTCCAAAATATGTAAAGAACTCATATAGTTCGACAAAAGGAAGACAGTTAATGCTTTCCTTATTTATAAAATTGGGGATGATGAAAGAACATACTTCATTGAGTTATTATGAGAAATACATGATTTAATGCTTGCATTTTGCTTAGAATAGCCCCTGACATAGAATAAGTGTTCCAGAAAGATTAGCTATTGTTACGATTTTCAAAATATTTCAATCATTTTTCCTGTGCAATTTATAGGACATCTCATTATGTCTTCACACACACACAAAACCATGTGAGGTGTTTACCAGTTTACCTGTGTTTACAACTGCATCAAATTAATAATCTCGGAATAAATTGTTTTTTATATTGCACAGCTAAGATATGGCAAAGTCAGGACTTAAACCCATGTGTGCCTTACTATAAATTTTTATTTGCCTGCAACCATGTGCGTAACAACATGAAAAGATTCTTGAATCTTTGTTACTTCCATATGTTTGTTTTCCCTTTTCCTTACTTATAATTTCTCTCTAGTTAATAATTGGTAGTAAAACAACTAAAACAAAAATGACCAATATTCTTCTCATTCTTGACAACAAAACACAGGAGGACAGAGGACCCTGTTTTGGGTCACTTTCTTCTGTGCCACAGGGAACTTGCTTTAATGATTATCCATTCTTTCATTTGCTTTCTCAATTTATCTTCCACGGCACCATCCCTCAGCCTCTAAATATAGTCAAGACTTTCTCATGCTAAGAAGAAAATCTTCCTTTAACTTCTAAACCTTATATGTTAGTTGGAATAGGCATCCTCCTCTACCAAGCAATGCTAAAATCTCAGTGGTTTTATACAATAAGTTTACTTCTTGCTTATATCAGAGTATAGCGTGGGTTGATGTGAAGTGTCTCTGTGCCACGCAGTCATTCAGGTATCCAGGCTCATTTCATCTCGTGGTTCTGCCCTGCTCTGAGTCCTTGCTTTCCTCTCTTGTCCGCAGCAATGTGGAGAAAGATAAAATGGACAGTCCTCAGAGGAGAGTTTTATGGCCCAGGATTGTATAAGGGATGCACATCACTTCTACTCACATCACAGTGGCCAGTAATGATTACTCTGTCCCAGTTACTCAAGAAAGATGAGATACGGTGTCAAGTCGAGTGCCGAGGGGCAGGTGGAGCCCAGACATTATGAGCATCATCGGTCTCACACGTGCCATTTCCAGCAGCACCTCATCTGTTTAAATGTTTTCCCTTCTATCATTCTTGAAAGAAAAATAAAAGTTACTAATTCCTGTGCCATATGTTACGTCTCCCATACTCTCATTCCCCTTAATAGCTTACAGGATTGTGTTAGCCCCCCCTGCCCTGACTTATTGCTCTCAAAGACACCAAACACCAGCTCCATGTATGTCAAAATCTAGAGTCTACAATAGAACCTGAAGCACAGTACATAGATGCTTGACTTTTATCCGACGGGTGAATAAAATAGGTAGCTCTGGTGATATTCAACTTCTTTGTTAGTATAAATAGGCTTTGAGTTCCTTTCACGTGTTAGATTTTGTTTTAGATTCTGGGGTCACTGGCTGAGCCCTCCATAAGCAGTTTCTGAGACACAATTTGCCATATAATGTTCTACTAGGGATGAGCCCTTTTGGAAGGGAGAAGCGAGCAAGGTTGGGTAGATGGTGAAGTCACCTTGTGCTGGAGGCCTGACAAATACTTGGCGACCATGCAGGGAGCTCTGGAGTGTGTCAGATTTATTCCACATTGGGTTTGATCATGTCATTGTCTTGTTCAAAAAGCCCCAGAGAGCCCCTGATTCCTTCTCACAACAGTCTTTTATCAAAAGCCAGAGGCAAATTCGGAACCCCCTCCCTTGTTACTACGGCAATATTCCATAAAGCTCCCAAATGAGGACTCTTTAACACCATCTGAACCGTAAGAGATGTTCTCAGCTACTCATCTCTCTTGTTCACATGAGCAACTTCTCTAAACCGGAAACTATTCATGTGTCATGATTTTCTTTGCACCTAGAGACTTAGCAGGTACCCTGCAAGTATTCTGTAAATATTTATCATTGAATAAAGAAGTGAACAAATGAATAAACAAATCAGTTATCTTCAACACATACAATTCCTCGTCATACATTCAAAGTTCTCCACCACCGTCTTTTCACCGTCTTTCTCTGCTTAACCCCCATGACATCATGATGTGTAATCTACAATCCAGCCAAACACACTGGCTGACTGTGCTCTGAAATCTCCATGTTCCAGGCATTTGTCAATACCATTCCCTCCCTTTCAAAGTCCTGGTTTTACACCTTCACTTGTCAAATTCCCACCCATCCCATCATGTCATATTTTTCATGATTTTTTTCCTCTCTGATTTATCACCAGTTATTAATCCCCCATTCCTAGAAATACTACAACAGAAAAACGTGTGCCCTTCTCTTATTCTTTCTGCTAACATGATTGTCACCACACAGGTAATGAGGCTCCATCTGCATATCTAACGCGAGAATTCCAGTGTGAGATCTCAGCTGAGGTTGTCTGAGTTGCATTTTGAGCGCAGACCCCACGGGCTGCGGAAAAGATGCTGCCACCGATACTGCTGATGTTCCGCTGCTGGTGAGAGAGTCGCAGTCCCCACTTCCAATTATCCTTGAAGCCCGCTCTGTCTGTGTCTTCCTTATAGGTTGCCTTTGAGCTATTCTTTGATTACATGCTAGAATTCTACATTTAAAAATATATTACACCTTTTGCCTGATAGTGTGACCTAGGTTTCTGTCATGGGAACAAAAAAGTGTTCTGCCTAATGCTCAGATAGGGGCAATGTAGCTCCTCAGGTTGGCTTCGGAACAAACCTTAACCAGCCTACCTACTTCTCTCCCTTTTCTCCTCCCTCCCTCCCTCCTTCCTGCCTGCCTCCCTTCCTTCCTTCTTCCCCCTTCTGTCCTTCTTTCCTTCCTTTCTCCTTCTTCTCCTTCTTCTTCTCCTTCTTCTTCTTCTCCTTCTTCTCCTTCTTCTTCTTCTTCTTCTTCTTCTTCTTCTTCTTCTTCTTCTTCTTCTTCTTCTTCTTCTTCTTCTTCTTCTTCTTCTTCTTCTTCTCCTTCTCCTCCTCCTCCTCCTCCTCCTCCTCCTCCTCCTCCTCCTCCTCCTCCTCCTCCTCCTCCTCCTCCTCCTCCTCCTCCTCCTCCTCCTCCTCCTCCTCCTCCTCCTCTTCCTCCTCCTTCTTCTTCTTCTTATTCTTCTTCTTCTCTCTCTCTTTCTCCTTCTCCCTTCCCCATCCCTCTCTTTCTTCTTTTGACACTTCTTTTTTTAAAATTTATTTTAGAGAGGGAGGAAGGGAGGAAGGGAGGAAGGGAGAAAGACAGAGAGAGGATGCACGAGACAACACTCCAACCAATAGAGCCACACCAGCCAGGGCCTTTTGACATTTCTTAAGACTTCGTCTAAGCAAGTCTGAGATTTTGAGCAAACACTAGATCCTAGGTACTAGATCCTAGAACTCACTCTATTACCAAGTTCCCTGAAAAAGGACTGTGGGAAACTAACGAAGCAGAACTTAGTTAAAAGAGCTTGGGATTTGGTGGAGACAGGCCTAGATTTGAATTCTAATTCTGTCCTTTGCTATCTATGTGACCTCAAAATATTTACCAACACCCTGCAAGTTCCAGTTCATTTTTCTTAGAAGTTTGTGTGTTGTGACTATGCCACCCCCACAACAGGGCAGGGTTGACACTAGGGTGAGGCAGGTGGGGTGCCTGAGGTTTCACATGTAAGGGGGTGCTCCCTCTTCACAACCCCAACAGTGAGCACCTTTGCATTTTGTCCCTAGGAGCCCCTCTCACCTCACCTTAGTTCAGGCCTTGAGCGACGTGGTGAGGATTGAATGAGTTATTACATATAAAGGGCTCACAATAGGAACCGGTACATAGTAAATGTTCAATAAACACTGGGTATAGGTGGGGATTTTTTTGTACTTCTTGTAACTGCCATTCATTTTTTTTATCATAACTGTTACCACAACCATTGATGCTCATTTGATGTTACAATAAAATTGTTTTAACTTTCCTGCAGGGAGGTGCTTTTGCACCAAAACGGCAGCCAAACACGCATCCTGGAGTGAGGCAGCTTCAGAGGAGAAAGAACAGCCACAGCAAAACTGGGAGGAGTTCTACTGGCATCACAGAGCACGGAGCAGAGACGTAGCCCAGCTGACTTTTGGAAAGATGGAAGTGTCCTGGAAAGGGAAGAAACTGGGAGACTAATAACTTCCCAAAGATAGTGACATCAAGGCTAAGAGCTGAGGCTTTGGATTCAAGAACTGGATTCACTTCTTTCTGACTGCGTGACCTTGGGCAAGTCAACCCTTCTCTCTAAGGTCCGTTTTCTCTTCTGTAGTAACCATGATCTAGTTCGGTTGGCTGTGTGACAATGAACTGGGACAATGTCCATGACGAATATAGCACAACTGGCATATACTAAGTGCCCCACTTAAAGGAGCTAGTGTATCTTCTGTTCTTCCTCTTTGTGTTGTCATTGTTGCCTCAGTCCCTCGTCCCATTACTTCTAACCCCAGCCTAAGGCCACATGGGGCATGGAAAACTATGAAACCCAAACCTCCTGTCTCTGATGAAGCACTGTTCCTGCAAGGCTAGGTCAGAGGGTGACCTCTCCATCACCTTCCACCAGGCCTGACACACGATCAGCCCCCAGCCCCAGTTCTTCAACCAAGGGAGAGGAGCACACTCATTCCGGTGTTTTCCTTTCTCAGCCTATCCCAAGTCCTTCTCTCTCTGTTTTCTGGGCATCTAGCAGCCCTGTTTATTGAGTAGTTGACATCTTGATGATAACTTTCTACATCTGCCCTTCACCCTCTGAGTCAAAGATGATGCAATTTCCCTTTGGCTCCCATGAAAACCATGTGTCTACCCTGGACCCCTGGGAGAAGGTGTCTTGACGCTGAGCCATAACTAAGGGGTTCATATACTTTCAGATTCAAACTGGGTAGAAGGGAGGGCTGCTGATGGGACATTGGATAGAACTGGATGAGATGCTGGATGGGACTGCCTCCTAGCAGAAAAGGATGGTCCCCCTGGCCATTACACATTAGCCCTTCCATGCTGACTTTGGGGAATACGTGTCAATAGAGTTTTGTAATAGATACATAATTGGGCTCCTTTCTTGAAAGGTGTCTCAGACTCTGAAGCCTGTGCCATCAAAAGAAGCAGTCCGTGGCATGTACCTAATGGAAGGGAGAGATGTGGTCTCAGAACCATTGCCTCTGAGCTTTCAGTCTGGAATACAGTCTTGCTCCCTGAGCAAAAAAAGGAGGTGGCTGGTCTGGGGGACGGCAGTGCAACACCAGGCCTCTTGGCTGAAATTCCTTGTACACGAGGGTGTTCCTTCCCTCCCACATTGCTTAGGGAACCCACACAGAGGAACATCTGGCCAGATGCAATCTACAAAACAGGCTGTGAAACATATTAGCTCCCTCAGGCCAATGGGAGCCCACCTAGTAAATGAGCAGGAAAAGGCCCCACAATGAATTCTGGAAGCTGAGATCCATCTCACAGGGACCCTTCTTTCCTTCTGTAAAGAATGAAGTCCAAGCCAACATTTCATGCTGAGGTCTGACAGCATCTGGGAAGTGGTCTTTGGAGTCAGGGCCATTAACATAAGGGATCAGTCAGGACCTAGAGCCGCTGTCCACCAGTTTGTCGCAATAGAGAGGAACGAGGAGAACAGAGGAGATGTCCCGAGTTGTCAACAACAACGCACCCACAAGGAGCTGGCCTTTGCTCAGTAATTACCATGTCTCCTAGTGCTAAGTGCTTCAGATGCAAATTTTCATTTTATTTTTCACAGCAACCCTAAGGTCTGTGTCTCATTCCCATGCTGTGGATCAAGCCTATGAGGCAAGAGAAGATACAGACTTTCACAAGGACAGAGAGCTGGAGAGTGTGGAGCAGGGAAGAACACCCATGTGGCCTGCCTCTCCAGGCTTTGCTTGCAGCCCTGCTAGGAGCAAAGTATCCGTTTTCTGCCTCAGACACCTTCTCCACCTTCCTGCCACAGCATGGAATCCCCTAGATTAGGGGAAGACTTGAGGTATGTCTCAAGCTCTCTCATCTCCGAAGGACCCTCTATATCCCACTGAGAATGTGTACTTATGTTTCCCTGGGTGACCACAGTGATGGATGAGCACGGCTGACCTCTCAGGCTAACGGCAAACATCTGCCTGCAGAAAGGGCGTCTCCTCACTGCTCACTGCTCAGGTGTGACGGTAAAAAGGGGAGGACAGCAGAGGAGTCGCACATCATTAATAGAACAATTTAACAGGTTCCAAACTTCTGATTCCAGTTAACCTCTGAACTTAGTTCTGGCCCTGTCTGCTGACCCCCATCATGATGAACCCAAGCCCCCAAACTGGTATGGGGTGTGTTTCCGAAATCTTTCATGGGATCCTGATGAAGAAAGGACCGATTAGATTCATCACCAGGGCTGCCGTGCAGGATGATAAGCTAGTGATTTCAGGGAAAGAGCTCGTGCTCGGAAGCTGACACAGGGCCAGCACCTCAATTGCTTTTAAGCACAGAACATTGGAGGACAAACAGATGACTCAGACCTGAAGCCCGAGATCTGAATCAACAACACCCACAAATAACCACCTGTCCATTTGGACTCCTCTCTCCCACTTAACTGCTGCACTGTCAACATCCTACTTTTCATAGCTCTTATTACCTCTCATTTACCCAGGCTGATGGAAAGTGAAGGCTCAGAGGAGACTCCACTGGACTTTTTCTCCCTGAGCATCTTCAGGTTTACCAAGTGAATCAGGCCACAGGATTTACTATTAGGAGGGCCGGTATCAGATTCTGGCTGCATCTCATCCCATCTGTGTAATCCGGAAAATGATACTTTACCTCCGCAAGCTCTAATCCTCCATTTCCTTATCTATGCAATGGGGGAAATAACTGCACCTACCCCACAGGGGTAATTGGGGGGACCACACCTTTATTCCAGTGAACTAACCAGGAGGTATCCAGCCACATGGTGGTAAAAATCAGTCCCAGTAACTGACACCTTTGGCACATCTTGTACAATCAATAACTTCCATTTAAATTTCCTTCTCTAAAGATTGCATACATTATTGATGATAGCCATTCTGACAGGTGTGAGGTGATATCTCAATGGGGTTTTTATTTGCATTTCTCTGACGATTAGTGACAGTGAGCATCTTTTCATAAGTCTATTCGCCATCTATATTTGGAGAAGTATCTATTCAGGTCCTTTGCCCATTTTTGATTGAATGGTTTGTTTTTTTAGTGTTGAGTTTTATGAGTTCTTCATAAATTTTGGGTATCAATCCCTTATCAGATGTATCATTGGTGAATACGTTCTCCAATTGAGTGGGTTGTCTTTTCATTTTGTTGATGGTTTCCTTTAATGGGCAAAAAATTTTTAGTTTGATGTAGTCCCATTTGTTTATTTTTTCTTTTGTTTTCCTTGCCCAAGGAGATAGATCAGAAAAAATACAGCTATGGGAAATGTCTGAGATTATACTTCTTATGTTTTTTCTAGGATTTTTATGATTTCTAGTGTAAAATATAAGTGTTTAATCTATTTTGAATTTATTCTTGTGTATGGTGTAAGAAGGTGGTCTAGTTTCACTTTTTTTCACATATCTGTACTATTTTCCCAGCACCATTTATTGAATAGACTATCTTTACCCTATTGTATGTATTTGCCTCCTCTGTCAAATACTAACTATAAAGGCGTGGGTTTACTTCTGGGCTCTCTATTCTGTTCCATTGATCTATCTGTCTGTTTTTATACCAATATCATGCTGCTTTGATTACTATGGCCTTGTAGTATAGTTTGATATTAGGTAGCGTGATACCTCTAGCGTTATTCTTCTTTCTCAAGATTGTTGTTGCTATTTGGGGTCTTTTATGGTTCCATATAAATTTTTGGAATATTTGCTCTAGTTCTGTGAAATACGCCATTGGTATCTTGATAAGAATTGCATTGAATCTATAGATTGCTTTGGGTTGTATGGACATTTTAATTCTTATTCATGAACATGATATATACTTTCATTTATTTGTATCTTTTTCAATTTCTTTCTTCAGTGTTTTATAATTTTGCAAGTACAGGTCTTTCACATCCTTGGTTACATTTATTCCTAGGTTTTTGTTGTTGTTTTGTTTGTTTGTTTTGGATGCAATTGTAAATAGGATCGTTTTCTTAGTTTCCCTTTCTGATAGTTCATCATTGGTATATAAAAATGCAACTGATTCTGGATATTTATTTTGTATCCTGCTACTTTACTGAATTCATTTATCAGTTCTAGTAGTGTTTTGGTGGAATCTTTAGGGTTCTCTACATACAGTATTATGTCATCTGCAAATAATGACGGTTTTACTTCTTTGTTTCCAATTTGGATGCCTTTTATGTTTTTCTTCTTGTCTGACTGCTGTGGTTAGGACTTTCAGTACTGTGTTGAATAAGAGTGGTGAAAGCAGACATCCCTGTCTTGCTTCCAATCTTAAGGAAAACACTTGTAGTTTTTGCCCATTGAATATGATGTTGGCTGTGGTTTTGCTATATATGGCCTGTATTGCATTGAGGTATGTTTCTTCTATTCCCACTTTGCTGAGAATTTTTATCATAAATGGGTGCTGGATTTTATCAAATGCTTCCTCTGCATCTATCAATATGATCATGTTATTTTTATCCATCATTTTGTTTATGTGGTGTATCACATTTATTGATTTGTGGATATTGTACCAACCTTGTATCCTCGGAATAAATCCCACTTGATCAGGATATATATGATCTTGTTAATGTATTGCTGGATCTGGTTTGCTAATATTTTGTTGAGGATTTTAACATCTATGTTCATCAGGGATATTAGCCTGTAATTTTATTTCTGTGTAGTGTCTTTATCTGGTTTTGAAATTAAGATAATGCTGGCCTTATAAATGAGCTTGGGAGTCTTTCCTCCTCTCAAATTTTTTGAAACAGTTGAGAAAGATAGGTGTTAATTCTTCTTTGAATTTGTGGTAAAATTCACCTGTGGAGCATCTGGTCCAAGATTTTTGTTTGTTGGGAGTTTTTGTAATCTGTCTATATTCAGATAAACAAGTGTTGGTGAGGATGTGGAAAAAAGGAAACCCTCACACACTGTTGGTGGGAATAGAGATTGGTGTAGCCACTGTGGAAAGCAGTATGGAGTTACCCAAAAAAATTAAAAATGGAACTGCCTTATGACCCAGTGATTCCACTTCTGGAAATATATCTGAAGAAACCTGAAACAGTAATTCAAAATAATATATTCACCCCTATGCTCATTACAGCATTATTTACAATAGTCAAGATTTGGAAGCTGCCCAAGTGTACATCTGTAGATGAGTGGATAAAAAAGCTGTGGTACATTTACATAATGGAATACTACTTAGCCATAAAAAAGGAGGAAATCTTACTTTTTGCAAAATCATGGATGGACCTGAAGAATATTATGCTAAGTGAAATAAGCCAGTCAGAGAAAGAGAAATACCATATGCTTTCATTTAGATGTGGAATATAATGAACAAAATAAACTAGCAAACAATATAGAAAGAGATTCAGATACAGAGAACAGACTGACACTGTCAGAGGGGAGGGGCTTAGGGGGCTGGGTGAAAAAGGTAAAGGGATTAAGCAAAGAAGAAAAAAAAACCTCATAGACACAGACAACAATGATTACCAGGGGAAGGAGGTGGGGAAGGTAGAAGAGGGTAAAAGGAGGATAAATGGTGATGAAAGGAGACGTGACTTGGGGTGGTGAACACACATTTTAATATACAGATGATGTATTATAGGATTGTACACCTGAAACCTATATAATTTTATTAACCAATGTCACCCCAATAAATTCAATAAAAATTTTTTTAAAAGATTGCATAAATTACCACATACATGAAAATATGATTATGACTTAATTACTATGGCTGATTAGTGATTACTTTTTTTATTATGATCAATCATGCTTCAGGAATCATAATAAAACATTCAGGGCAATCAGCAGGATGCTAATAATGCAGTTTTTCTTCAAACCTTGTAATGACCCACAAACGAGTCAGAATAAGCTCTTTGCTGAAATCTTCATTTTGGAAAGGAATTATCTGAAAAAGACAGTTCATAGGGTGGAAAAGTCAATAAAACTATGAAAAGTGATTAATATTTCTCATAAATAAAGAAATGCAGTATAAAGGGAGTAATGATTTCAACTCATCAAAGTGACATTTAAACATTAATAATAATGCCCAATATAAAAGCAGATTTCAAAGATTAGACCTACTAATAAACCCTGATGCCATATTTTTTAAGAGAACTTATCAAATTTGTCCAAATTCAAAATGCACTTACTCTTTGATTCAACTATACCACTTCTAGAAATTTCTCCTAGAGGATTTTATTCTATCTATCTATCCATCTATCTATCTATCACATGTAAATATAACATAATACTTTTTATTTTAACTTTGATTATGATACTAAAGGAACTTGGAAACAGACATTGATGTGGAATTGTTCAATGAAGTGTGGAATATAGAGGGGTGGGCAAAAGTAGGTGAACAGTTGTAATATAAATGGATAACATAATAATTAATAAATAATAATACAAGAATAAACTCTGTGTTTTGCCTACTCACAACTATAAACCTACTTTTGCCAACCCCAAACCTATGACAAAGTCCTGGTTGGTGGTTTAAAGGATGCATCAGACATATATTTGTTTGATAACATGAAAAGTGGTCTAAGTGAAAGAAGCAGGATTCAGAATGATATGTAGAATCAAACTTTATTACACATTAGAATCATCTGAAGGTTCTGTTAGAACACAAATTGCTGGGTCCACCATGGAACTTATGATACTATAGGTTGGGGAAAAACCTGATATTGTGCATTTCGAACAAGTCCCCAGGTGATACTGTTGCACTGGACTATACTTTGAAATCCATCAATGCAGGGTATGCTACCACCGAATGTCTAAAGAAAATAATAGTGTTGGTTTAGGACTGGGGAATGGAGGAGGGTCTAAATTTTACTTGATAATATGTATCCTATTTGAATTTGTACTACTAACATTATGATTTTAACCATATTAATAATGCTTTTTATTTTAAAAAATAACCTGTCAGTCACTTGATTCATTATTACCCCCTCTTTTACGCTAAATACTCATTTCAGGAATAACTTATAAATTCCAAGTACTTTCTACGTGTCTGCAAGTAGATAGCATCATTGTTCATGTGGACTGTATCAGCTATCTGTTGCCATGTAATAAATTGCCCCAAACTTAGTAGTTTAAATTTAGCAACAGAGCTGTATTATTTCACACAGTTTCTGAGGGTTAGGAGTCCTGGAGCAGCTTAGCTGGGTGATTCTGGCTCTTATAGGATTTCAGTCAAGCAGTCAGCTGGGAGTACTGTCTTCTCAGGCTTAGAACCGGGCTGGAGAACCCACTTTCTGGTTTACTTCTGTGGCTGTTGGCAGAGGGTTTTAATTCCTCACTGAGTTAAGTCATGTAACTTTTAATTATGACCCATGCTTCCAAATACCTTGAAATTGGGAATATAATGGTTTATCACTAAGATAGAAGTATTTCTGATTCATACAACAGGTCTGTTTCTTCATTGTAAATTAATTAATTTTTATTCCAGTAGCTAGGGAAAAAAGAAAGGATGAAAGAGAGAACGAAAAACCAGGAAGGAAAGGAGGAAAGGGAAAGAGATAGGAAGGAAACAAGGAATAAAGAATGGGAGCAGGGAATACGAGGCAGGCTGGAACCTGGTATTGGAGATCAGGACGCCTACTGCATTTCAGACAGGAGAATAACCAGGTGATATATTCACGATTCATCCGGGGTTGGGATTCATTCATTCATTTCTTAACATCCATCGAGCAGCTGCTAAGTGCTGGGCCTTCCTTGGGAGCCCATGATGTGCGGATGGAAAGACAAGTCTACCCTCAATACCTCACATGGAAGGCTGACCTACAGGCAAAAACAGCGAAAGCAAATGACAGTAGCTAGCATTCATTTAGTACCCATATGCTGTGTTACATATTCTTCTTGCAAGATTTCATTTCATCTCCTTGGAGGAAAGGGGTTAGGGCGGGACTCTTTGCTGGGGTGGCAGACTGTCCCTAACCTCATTCGAAGTGCCAAGGAGTATGTGGTTCCATTATACATTTTCTGGATAAAAGATGCGGATGCTGTTCAGAGGTGACAGACCCAGTGCGACCTCTCTCAGTACACTGTTGTCTTTCCCTCCCCCGCTCACACCAGTAGTGAAGATGCATTTGCTCTGAACCATTAACCCTCTCCAGCTGGGTTGCTCTGGTGACCAATGGCATTTGCAAGGCAGCTGGCTAAGGTCATGGGTCAGGCTCTAACTATAGAAAACACACCCCGGGCCTTTGTCTCCTCAATAGCTGAGCTGGTCTTACCAACTGAGAGGGCTAATTGCCCTGTCCCTTTGAAATGAGGACCCTGCATAGCTGGGAGTTAATAAAATGGATCTAGAACTGAGATTTTCAACCTTTTTCATCTCATGACACACATTAACGAATTACTGAAATTCTGCAGCACATCAAAAAAAAAATATATATATATATATGTGTATATATATATATATACATATATATATATATTTGCTGATTGACAAAAGAAATAGGTATAATTTTTATTGATTTACCAATAATAATAATAATAATAATAGCTGTGATTACCTACCCTTTTTGCTCCAAAGTGACTTTTGATAAAGTCAGGTGCCTATCCTTATATACAAGAATTTCTGGTACTAGGAATTAACCAATCAGACACAACCTAATTATGGGACATGACCGATAAGATGCAACTCTTATTTATGGTCCAAGATGGCTTTCACATCAGATGGCTGTTGTTGTGTTGGCTGTTGTCATTTTTTAATTTGACAATCTAAGGGAAAAGAGGTCAGTGCCCCTGACTTAATGGTCAGGTATTGCATGTTTTAAAAATTCTAGTGGCACACCAGTTGAAAATCTCTTATCTAGCAGGTACACATCAATATCACCAGGGAGGAATTGGGGGCATACAGATTCTTGAGTCCCAACTCAGGCTTCCTGAATCTGAATCTCCTTAAGGGCATCCCAGGAATCTACATTTTTTTCTTGAGTCCAAGTTATTTTTTAAACTTTTTTTTTTGTCCTCACCCAAGGACATTTTTTGCATTTATCTTCAGATAGAGTGGGAGGGAGAGAGGAAGGAAGAGAGAGAGAGAAACAGCAATGTGAGAGAGACACATCGAGTGGTTGCCACCCCCACGACCCCAACCAGGGCCGGGACAAACTGCAACCGAGGTACGTGCCCTTAGCGGGAACCGAACCCAGGACTCTCTGGTCCGCAGGCCAACGCTCTAACCACTGAACCATACCGGCCAGGGCCCAAGTAATTTTTATACACAAGAAGGGTTAGGAAGCACTGAATATAGCCTCCCGTCATGTGCCTCTGAGGGTCATCAGACGGAAAGGGGCTCCAGGTGCTGAGACGGGAGAAAACGGAAGGAGAATTGGTGTAGGTCACATCTCAGGTTTATCACTCTGGAGTGCTTGTGACTGGCTGAACCGACGACAATACTAGGGGCTGGGGCACAGGCACACAAAGGTGACTTGGTAGGAAGGAAGGAGCTACAGCTTCTGAATTTCCCCAAGACCCAAATGGTAAGCGCTGAGAGTATAGGAACGTTTATATATGCAGAAGAGACTTCTAATAAAGATGCATTGCTGTACCTCAAATTCCTGAGGAAGGACCCCATTTGATCGAGGCAGTGGTAACTGCAGTTTTCTGTGACTCTCTGGGAGCCCCTGGCACAGCAAAGAGGCAGCAGCTTGTGGCGGAGTCTGCTGGGTGGGAGTGCCATCCTTGACTTTGGAATACCCTGTTTCCTATTTCTACACCCTATGGAGAGACTGGCATCCATTCAAGGCCTTTGCCCCGAGTTCCTTTGGCAGGCAGCAACGACGAACTCCAGGTCTCAGGATCCCCATCTCCCTGGACACCTTGATTTCCCTTACCACTTTTGATTATTGGAAATCATACTCCTGTGATTGTCACTTTCTAAGCTGGAGTTCATATAGGGGCTGGCAGGCTGGCCTCATTCTGGCTTCTCCAAAAGCATGAACCTTTAGTCATGTCCATCGAGAGGCTACGTCCAGCATCTCTCCAAGGCCTTTCTTCTGTAGGCTCTGGGCTGGGAACTCAGCTCTCATTCCTAAGGTATGTTCCTTCCCCTGGAATCTGGGTGGCTATGGCGGCTGTGAGCAGCAAGATGTAGCAGAGGTGACACAGAGCCAGACTCTCGGCCCAGACTGTAAGAAGCCAGAAGCTTCCTGGAGCTCCATGCTGGCTGGAGAGACCCCTGGAGAGTCCCTGAGAAAACATGGGAAGGGGAACCTGGGCAGCCTGCTAAGAACCTGTCCCCTCCAGATCCATGAGTAAAGGCATCTTGGATCTTCAGACCAAGCCACTCACCGGCTGGATACCTCTTAGAGATCCCAGGCAATGCCGCGAGGGGCAGAAGAATAGCCCCGCCAAGCCCTGCTTGAATTCCTGACCACAGAATCATGAGGTATAACAAGACAGTTGTTCAAAGCCTCTGAGTTTTGGGGTACTTTGTTAGATAGCAACAGGCAACTGGAACTGAGTCGCAAGGAGCCTGAGTGAAGCCCTCCTGATAGGGTGGGTGGGTATATTCCCATTAACACTTATCCCAAGAGACAGAGACAGTCAACACCTGGGAGCAGAGTCGTCTGTTCCTAAGTTATGAAAATGATCCTATACACAAAAGAGACCAAATGGATCCACCTGGTCCATAAAAGTGCCCCTTTCCACACCACACACACACACACACACACACACACACACACACGCGCACGCACACACCTCCTTCCTTCTCAGCAGGGATGAGCCTTTAAGGAAAAGCTGTCAAACACTCTACTCCAAAGAGTTCCCCCTATTTCAAAGGGTTTTTTTGTTGAAATGGGGTCAAAATAAAGGAAAGTCCCTGGGAGTCCAAGAGGGGTGACTTGGAAAAGTATAAGGCAGTGACTTTCTTATGATGAACCCGCTGACCTGACCTCATCCTCAGCAGTAGCCCGGGTCTGGGGGGACAATGAATCCCAGGCACCCACGGCTGCCCAGAGGTTTTCTGTCAGAACCATTATTACTAGACCCAGCTTCCAGCACCAGTGACTCCCGGGAAAAAGTGCTAGTGATTTTTAGCTCAAACTTCTCTTCCTCTCTTTCTGCCTCTCTCTCTCTGTCCCCTGTTCTTATTAGAGAAACCAGGAGCATCCAGACCCCCTAAAACCTCAGCCCCAGAAAGACAAAGGCACCCCCCCCCCGGCCTTACGTCCAGGAAAAAGCAGGTCTGTGCACGCAAAGAGGAAGTGCCCAGGCGAGGGCCCTGCTAAGATTACGGGCTGTTAATAAGGAAAGACAGAAGCCAGGGGGTTTGATGTACAACTCCACAAGCAGAGGTTAAGGGGAGAGCCGGGGCAGGCTCATTTGCAAACTCGGTCCTGTTTCATTAAGTGAGAGCAGAGACAGCCTGTCTCAGTCCAGCAGAGAAGGACCTCATTATCCACGTAGGGAGCAAGAGATAAGAATCTTTTAATAATTGCCGGGAATTTTTTTATTATGATGTGGAATGCCAATTTAGGCCTCTCCACACAGGCTGGATACAAACAGCCTCTTGGGGAGTTGAAGCTGCTCCCCCCCGGCTGTGGTCATTAAGGACAAAAAGGAGAGAGACGGATGTTTGCTCTGGAGAAAGGCCGGCACAGGGGGCCCGGGTGGTGCCAGGGGCCAGGTCTCCACCAGACAGCTCCTGGCCTGGCTGGCCTGTTTCTGGACGCTCCCAGAGTCCTCAGAGGCTGGCTCCTGGGCCCTCCTTGTGCTCCCGGGCCCTCCTTGTGCTCCTGGGCCCTCTTTCCCTACTGACAGTGGGCTCTAAGCCTCCTTAGGACGTTCCGATTCTCTGCCGAGGGCTGCGCTGTTCCTTATTCTCTTTCACGTTTAAAAACCATAAGTACCAGGATTTAAGCAGAAACTTTCTATCATCACTTGAGAGAGACAACGAACACTTCCTGTTCTAAGCAGTCGAGGGTAAAGATGAGTACAATGAAAACTAGACACGTTTATTATGCTTGACCTGGACACCTCTGCCTGCCAGAAATGGGGCTCCTTTTTTGTCGAAAAGGGAGTGGAGAAGAGGGTTAGGTGTTATGGACACTCCAGAACTAATCGGATGCATTTTCCTCTATGTAATCTGAGCGATTGAAAGAGAATTAAAAAGGAAATGACTTTTTTTTTTGGTGCGATTCTAATCTCACGATTTACGGAGCAATCCAGATTTATGGTCCCGCTGTTCGGGGGCCTGCTGTCCGAAGGCTGTGGGGCCGAATTGGGGCCCTGCACCCCGAGGCAGCATTTCCTCAGTTCACCCCCAAAGGCCGAGAAGGGAGATCAAGGCTAACAGGCCCGCAGGCGCTGAGCCTCTGGCCCTGGGCTGTGCTGGGGGCTCCCTTTGATCCCACACAGCTGGGCTTGTACCCAACCCTCCGAAGGATTCCCACAAATGGGTCCTTAATTCTTTCCACCAGCCTCTCCCTCCTCCGCCGGCTCCCTGCGCTGGCCCCTTTCCTCCCCTCTCCCCCTCTCCCTCCATCAGGCCCGCGGGGTAGATGCTGAATGACAGTCACGGTGGATTTTAAGGCCGAGGTGTCAGGAGCAATGAGGCATCGGCGAGTCGGCCGGCCTCCTGTTTCCATCTCCACGAGCGAAGGCACCGTGCCCGGGCTGGAGGCTCCAGGAGCTGTCTGAGCATCAGCGCAGCGGCTGCTCCCTGGCTGGATGTCAGAGAGGCCAGAGGGAGAGAGGGCTGTTGCTGGTTCCCGGGCGGAGTCCGTGCTGACAGGTCAAAGGCTTCGGAGGGTCCCTGGCGCACAAGCCACCAGCAGCTCGCAGGCAGACGCGGCCGAGCGAGCTGCCGGGTCCCCTTGCTCACCTCCTTCCTCAGCTGCACTTCTGATGTTGCCCCAGAGCGAGGACTGTGTTCTCCTTAACATCCATACTTTTCTAGGAATCACAGCTACCAGGCACGGGGCAAGGGGATGTGTTGTTCAGAGCAGGAAGCCCTGGGTGGAGGAAAGCATGTGCCACTTCCTAGCAGTGTGACATTGGAGTAGTGGTTTCATAGGTCTGAGCCTCCGTTTGCTTATCTGTAAAATGGGGTCATCGTGGGACCTACCTGTGTTGAGATGCAAAGGGACAAAGAGGCAGAGTTGGTTGGGAGCTAGACACACGCATGCGGGAAGATGAGGCAGGACGCGGGGCAGGAAAGGATGCAGCTGTGGTGTAGCTTTGACGACACCCGTGGGACGTGAGTCCACGTTCTGCTTCCACCATTTCTCAGTTAACCCGCGTCTCGGTTTACTTATCTGACGAGTGGGAGTAATCATCCTCCCCAAGCTGGTTGAGAGGATTGAGATAGCTGTGACATCTCCCACGGGGGAATGGGCACAGATCCTGTCTCCACCAGAGAGCAGAGGGAAGACGGGATGGAGGGGCAGGATGAAAGTGCTCAGACTTGGCTTTCAAGGAGCCCCATCGGTGGTGTCTCGCTGACTTCATGTCCCTGACCTTCACTTCTGTCTGGCACAGACGTGTGCTGCCCTGGCTTATCTCCACGTGTGCACAAACCAGGTGATACCCACTTCCAGAACTCAGAAGCATATCTCTTCCATCTGAAAGGTACATCTTTCTTCTTTTCACCAACTATTGTTGTATACGTCCTGCAGTCACCTCCTCCAGGAGACCTCCGGGACTGCCTTTAGGCCACCGAGGGCCATGCAAAGAGAAGAGAGCCATCTTCTCAGAGCAAGTAGCTTGCTTCTCTCTTAAGTTGTTAACGGTGGCACAGCTGCAGAGTTAGCCTCTGAATCCTTTTCTCTCTTTGGTGTCTCTGAACCCAGGGAATTCGCCAACGGTGTTTTCTCAACTTCCGTGAACTCCTGGGATACGAGAGAACGCTGCGATGGAGGAGACGTCATTCCTGCAGCTAGAGAGGGACGAGGAGAGGGAGGAAGTGTTCCTGGCTCACTGGGTGCCCAGGCGCCTCCTTGGTCTTCAGACTACGTTCAGAGGTGTGGCGGTGAGGGTGTGGTCCTGGTCCCGCGTGCTCCCACACCTCCACGCGCTTCGACTCTGCAGCTGGGGAGCCAGCATCCTGACCCTGTGCCTGGAGTCCTCCTTCCTACCACCCTCAAACGCCTGCCGCCTTCTCCTTCTTCAGGCTTCTACTTAAAGCCACCTCCTCCAGGAAGTCCTCCCATGACCACACTATTTACATTTCTGCAACCCCCATTATTTTCTCTCCCCGACTCTTATGAAGTTCTTTGATAATACTTTAGGACCGTGTAAACTAATTTTATTTTTATATTGTTTATTTGGTTATTTTTTGGTCTCTTCCTGTATGACTATCATTTTTTTTTTCTTTATTGATTTTTAGAAAGAGAGAAAGGGAGAGGGAAAGAGAGATAGAAACATCAATGAGAGAGAACATCAACTGGCCACCTCCTGTATGACCCCCACTGGGGATCGAGCCCACAACCTGGGCATGTGCCCTGACCAAGAATCGAACCAGTGACCTCTTGGTGCATGGGTCAGTGCTCAACCACTGAGCCACACTGGCCAGGCTGACTATCATGGTTTGAAGAGTCTTCTCCTTGGCCGCCATAGCCTGGTGCCCAGAACAGGGTCTGGTATATTCAGTGTGAGGAGTGTTTGTTGAATGACTACGTGAAGGTCCAAAGGGGCTCTGAATGGGCTGTGGAACAGGACTTTTGATTTGAAGAGTTTCCTGAGGAAAAGCAGTCCATAGACTGTCCCCGGATCCCTGGTGGCATCATCCCCTTTGATTCCTTTGCCCTCACCCACTGCTTTCAACCACAAATACATTGCCCCTAAATCAAAGCCAGGGCAAAATTAAGGCTCTGTGATGATTGTCAATTAGTTAAGACTGTGTCTGAAAACTCTGTGCAGGGAAAGAAAGGACCTGACTGGGAGGGTGAGGTTGATAAGTGTGACTGGGAATTCTAAACACACTGGGCTGAGTCACACAAGTCGGTCCCCTCACTTTGTTTTACATCAAGTGCTCTGAACTAGCAACGTCCCAGGGAAGCAAGTGGGTAAACGCTGCTGGAGACAGACACTGTGCAGACTGATGCCCCCGCCTCTCCTCCGCACGTCCCCAGGTCACTGCAAACCCAGCCTCGGAGCTCGTCGTATACGAGCCAGCAACGGGAGGGGGATTTCTATGGTGGCAAAGAGCTCATGTGTTCAGCCGGATGGAGTGGGCTTTTAATTCTGGCATCCACACCACAAGTGACTTAGTCAGACCTCGGGCAATTCAATTCATCTCTCTCAGTAAGCCTCAGTTTGGCATCTGCAAAATAAGAATAAAGATACCTCCTTCGTGGGATCGTTGTGAAGAGTCAATGAGTCAGTGGTCGAGAAAAAACTTGTTAATATAGTGTAATGTGTTCGGAGACTTTCTCCACTGTTGCTGTAACATACCAGGTCACACCCTCTGCTCATCAGATTTGCCCTAATCTACTTAGTAGGACACTCTACAACCAACACTATCAACTGCCCAGGAACAGCCCTGCCCGCCAGGAGTTGACGCCCTAGTGCAAGAGAATGCCACGCACACAGATACTGGAAAACAACTTGCGAAATCAGAAATAAAGGGAGGAAATCACCTGGGCTACCCAGAGGTAGGAGCGATCTCATTTCCTGGGCTAGTCATGAAAAGCTTCATGGAAAAAGTGGCTTTGGAGCTGGATGCTGGTCATGAAAACGACAGGAGAGAGGGCGCGTGTAAATCACCGAAGTGTGAGGGGCCAGCATCCCCCCAGGGAACCAAGGATTCCGGCTGCACCGTGGAACACCTGGGGCGGAGTGGTGGCAGGTGCCAGGGGAGCCGCACAGACTTGGTTGTCCTTTCCTCTGTGGCTCTTAGAGAGTCAGAGAAGTCGGGGTGGGGGTGGAGCACGTGCCCAGGTTTGCACTGGCAAGGGGGCGAGGATGGCAGCAGGTGGGATGTCAGAGGCAGGAGCGCTCGCCCAGCGCAGGGAAAAGCAGGACTCATCTCACCGGGGCATTGGGAGAACAGGGAGAAAGGCTGGAGGAATATTTGCAAGGCTAGATGGGACGACTCAGGAAACTCACTGCGGAGCAGACATCTGCTCAGCGGAGGCTTCTTGGAGCAACATCCCAGCTCGGCGAAGCTCATCAGAACAGACCTGTGTCCTCTCGCTGTCAGCTGTTTGCCAGTCCCGGGGGAGCTGAGGAAGCCAAGGCAAGCCCTTCCCGTTACAGCAACACTTGGAAGACGGGACCAGGTTATGACCTGAAGCACGAGTTCCAAGAAGGTTGGCAGCTCAGACCAAAGGAACAGTCCACAGCCTGCCAGACCATCTTCCCAGAGAATATTGTCTTTGGAATACATCCACCCCCACCTTTTCCCTTTGGTTGTTAATTCGGCCGTGACCTCCCCTTTGAGGTGAGGACAGTGAAGCCTCAGAGCCCAGCAGTTACAGGAACTGATGTCCCCTGGAAACAACCTCTCCCTGGAGCCCTGGACCACCTATGGGTCTGCCGCACTATCCGGGGGTCGGGGAACAGCAAGGAGAATGGGCAGAAGGATGCTTTAGATAGGACACCGGGTGGCTTTGCTTTGGGCCCAAGCCTGCCAGGGCCTTCTGCACTTTGGAATGTGTCTGCAGTCACTGGCACAAATACACAGGGACTGGTGGTGGTCCCTAAGGCTGGACTGACTCTCTGATGGCCCAGCAGCACCGGTGCCCAAAGGAGAGAGCAACAGGGTGCTCTCAGATATGAGGACTGGGAAGACTGGGCAGCGATCCTGTGTATGCCACAGGGCAAACGAGGAGCGGGGGGAGAGAGAGAGAGAGTTTAAGAATGAAATAAGGACAGATAACATTCACTGTGGGCTTCACTTACAACCGACAATGTACCAGTGACAACTGTCTGAGGCAGGACTCTTCCCCTCCTCCTCACCTCTCCGCTGGATGACTGCAAGGAGCTCCTAAGAGGTCCCCATTTTAACCTCCCATATGGCAGCCGCAATGACCCTCTCAGCCTGGAAATCCCATTGCGGAGATGCCCTTTCAGCTCCTTCAGAATGACCTCTGAAGTCCTTGCTGGGGTGGCCAAGGCCACCTGCTCTGGCTCCTGCCCCTCTCTTCCCGCTCCCTCTGCTGCAGTTCCCTCGAACCATCCTCCTGGCTTATGCCAAAAGCCTCGGGACCTTTGCACGCCTGTTTCCTCTGTCTGGAACCTTCTTCCTGCACAACTTTGCGTGGCTTTCTCTCTCACTCCGCTCGGGTCTTTGCCCAGACGTCTGGCCCTCGGAACGGCTTTCTCAGGCTGCCCCCTCTGGCTGGGAGAGCACGCCCGTTCCTGTCTGTTGCCTCCCGGTAGCTCATCCTTCTTCATGCCTCGCACCACCTGACGTAGCACGTGTTCTGTCGTCTGTTGCTGATGATCTGCCCCCGGCAACTACAGCGTCCAGTTCCACGAAGGCAGAGGCTCGTTGTCGTTGTTCTGCACTGTATTGTCGCGGCTCAGAAGTGGCTGGCTTCCAGAGGGTGCAAAGAATTCCTTGCTGAGTGTAAGAGTGAGTGGAGAAATTATTACTGCCCGTGCTAAAAGCTGGTAAGCTCTTGAGGAGGTCCCTCACCTTGGTGATGTAACTGTGATCGTTACCCCTATTTTACAAAGGAGGGATGAGAGTCCCAGACACTGGATCACTTGCCCATGGTGGCACAGCTAGTGGGCAGCAGAGCAGGAGTTGGAACCCAGGTAGCCACGACTCCAATCCACGAGGGCAGGTGATCTAGGCAAAACACCTGGGAGAAAGCGAAGATGAACGAAGGTCTTCTGCCCCTGCATGATCCAGTAAAGAAGAGTTTCAGACCCAGGTGTTTGCAGTCTGGGCTGTGTACAGAGTGACCCCCTTTGGGGAAAATCACAGAAACGCTGCTGCCCATAACCCAGGGAAGGAAGGGGCTGCGGAAACTGGTCCTGGAGAACAGAGATGGGAGCTTCTCCACGTAAACTCAGCGCTGCATCCCTGACGCGCCTGTGAGCTCAGCCCCACCTCAGCCTCAAAGGCAACACCAGCATAAAGCAGGCAATCCCTTCACGACTTGGCAGCGGCACCGTATCTGCATCGTCTCCAATGCCACTTACACCTTGCACTGTGTCTGGTGTTCTCCTGGGGAGACCCCCACTTTGTGCCCGTGCTCAGAATCCACGGCTTTCCAGAACACATCCAGCCCGGCCCCAAAGGCTGCCAAGACACCTTTATTTCCTTCCTATGACCTGGCACCTTCTGCTTGCTTCTGGATTCCTCAGTACCAACTTGCTACTGCCCTTTGCAAAGGAGACCTATTTGTACCTCCCAAGATGTCCTGTGGTCCCCCTCTTCAGCTCCTCCCCTGTGACCTCCTTCTTCAGGTCTTTCCCCTTTCTGTCTCTGGATTCCATCCAGCACACAGACCCTGATGCTGCCTCCGTCCCCGGTCTGTTATCTGAATAGAAATTCAAAAACCAATATTTAGATGCTGGAAATGTGGTGCCATCAACAGAAATTGCAGCGCCCAGGATATGGGGGGGAGGGGTGGACTAAGGAGGGGCTAATTTAAATTTTAAATTATTTGCACACTTTGAGTGGGCGCATATATCTTGGTATTGATTGAAGCTCTTTGGAAGCTATTTACGTTTTCAGCACACCTATAAGGCTGAGATTTATACTGCATTTGGTGTTTAACTAGCCTCTTAATGGATCCTGTTGGGCCATAGTATTGGTGGGCGTATTGTAAATTTCAGCCTTGGCACTGAATTGATTTGCTTAGTGGAGTTGAATTTAGGCCATTAAAAAAATAAATAAGACGAATAAGAGCGACTTCCAGGCCCTCATGTTATATTAAAATCAACCAAAGGCGAAGAGACACAACCTCTGGAGTCATGATTGGGTGTTGACTGCCAGACGGAGGGCCCTTTTGCCATGGCCTCACGCAGTGAACAGCAGCAGTGTGGAATTAAGGGAGAGACCATGGTTCGGATATGTCCATGCGATTTGAAGTTAAGAAGACCTGAATTCGCCTGGCTGGTGTGGCTCAGTGGTTGAGTGTCGACCCATGCACCAAGAGGTGGCCGGTTCAATTCCCGGTCAGGGCACATGCCCAGGTTCTGGGCCCGATCCCCAGTGGGGGGCATGCAGGAGGCAGCCAATCCATAATCTCTCTCATCGATGTTTCTATCTCTCTCTCCCTCTCCCTTCCTCTCTCTCTAAAAATCAATAAAGAAAAAAATTAAAACATAAAAAAAAAAAAAGAAGAAGAAGACCTGAATTCACACCCTGATTTATCCAGACACCCGCAGCTGGGTCTTCTTTCCAGTTTCCAAGAGAGTGGCCTGGCCCAGAGGTTAGATGGATTTCTAGTCTTCCAGGGATCTTATTCCACTGTAGTTAACCTTCCCACGTTCAGCTGGATTCTGAGATATGCCCAGACCTGGAGCTGGAACAAGAAAACAGCTCTCAGCCATCTAGGCCTTGTTTTAGTGGCTCTTCAGAGTCACCAAGGGGTCCTGGTTATGTCAACATTCTAGAGGATCTAACGGTTTCAGTGCATCTCAGGCTACCAGGAGCCAAGCCGAATGGAACACAGGCCAGATAGTTTCCAAAACATTCACTCCAGATAAAAGGCTTAATTTGTGTTCCAGAAATAGGTTTTCAAAAGTTCTGAAATTAGCGGACAATTTACAGCCTGTTGCTGTCCTCCTGGTTCTTTGGGAAAACACACACACACACACACACACACACACACACACACAAAACGGTCTTTTCCTTTGCAGCTGGTACAAAAATGTTGGTCATTTGAACTGGCTCCAATCCTGGTGGCTCCAGGAGCAGATCTGTGGGAATGAAAACACCAGCAGCCCTCCCTCTCTTCTCAGCCGGGTCAGGCAAGGTCTGTCTCTATCTCGTTCAGCCTGGATCTCTTGATTAGCCATTTCAGAATTTCCCAAAGACGGCACAATTCTCTCTTTGCACCCCATGGGCCATTGTCTCTGAGAATGCCTGACCCTGGAATGAGAAGTCAGCGTGGCTTATCCCTGTTTTTGATGTACTGCATCCTGACCTTGACTTGTGTACTCAGGGACCCCATCCGAGAAGTTACATATTCTTGAAAATATAGGCATCGGGAAAAGCACAGGGTAAAGAGGAAAGAACATAAATGGATGTTTGTATTTCTATACCTTCCTCAGAGTTTCCGTATTTTTTTAGGAGAGAAATACTCACTGGGCATCCTGTCCATGGGATAAGTCGATCTCTTGCAGATAGACAGAAGGCCTGGATTTCCTCTGGCTGAAATGTAGGCTGCTGGGGGGTGCAGGGCATGAGGTTAACAGAAGTGTTTGGGAGGATCTTATACATGCTGAGTTAAGGAGTTTGGACATTATTCTGTAGGACACTGGCTTATATTGAAAGGGTTTTTAACAAGAGAGTATTATAAACAATTTATATATTAGAAAGATTTTGCTGGTGAAACCTCTGGGTAGATTGCACATGGGTGAGCTTCGAGGCACACAGATTAATTAAGGGACATTCGCTCTGGGCGAGAGGCGATAGGGCCCTAATATTCTGAGCAAATTGTAATGCCATTCATAGGTGAGATGACCTAAGAGGTAATTTCCTGAAGTTTATAATCATTACCACACACACAATGCGCACATGCACACACACACACACACACACACACACACACACATCTCTACCTCACACCATGATGCCACACCACAGTGACTGTGCTCATTCATTTCTGAAATATCATTAAAAAATTTCATTTTAGTCCGGCCAGTGTGGCTCAATGGTTGAGCGTTGACCCATGCACCAAGAGGTGGCCGGTTCAAATCCCGGTCAGGGCACATGCCCAGGTTGTGGGCCTGGTCCCCAGTGGGGGGCATGCAGGAGGCTGCCAATCGATGTTCTCTGTCATCAATGTTTCTATCTCTCTCTCCCTCTCCCTTCCTCTCTCTCTAAAATCAATAAAGAAAAAATAATTCTTAAAATTTTATTTTAAAAACAATAGACATCTCCATGACGCTCTTCCATTTTTCTTAGGCTACGTATGATCTCTCCCAAATCCCAGGCACGTGTGAGGATCTGGAGAAAGAGGCAGTATCACTGACTCCGCAGAGCTTTGCAGCCTGCCTCATCTCAGCCCACGGCGAGCTTTTCTCCACGGACATCTGCCGAGCACCAGAGAGGTTGCCACAAGCCTCGTTTCTGAAACGCGGGCCCTCTTCAAAGCCATGATACTGTTTCAGTAGAATGTTATGCAAGGGCTCACCCCATCGTAGAAATCCATTTAAACAGGCTCTGGTCTGTTTCCTGTAACCAGAGCAGAGGAGACTGGAGCTGGGATAACGAAGCCCTACTTCATCCACACTTCGGGGATCAGCACATTAGGGCTGAAGAACTTCAACATGGGATGAGTGGCCGGACGGGGGCAGGCCGGCCTTGGCTGAATTCTGAGAAGGGGGGAACATGTTTTTGAGTTGCCCACTGACACTGAGCTGCGCAGCCCGCAGAGTGATCATATCCGGACACCAATGACCCCGGGTCTCACCTGCCATCATGCCCTCATCTGGGCTCAGGGGACCGTGGGGCCAGCGCAGGTCAGTATACAGGTTATTCCCTTGGAGGTTTCTGTGTGTTCTTCATAGGCTGATGAAGGGAAGAGCAGATGTTGGGAAAACATTGAGTATCTTGTGTGTGTGTGTGTGCGCGCGCACACCTGGACCTGTGCTACTTTTTACAAATAAAATTGGGCTCTAGGTGCCATACCAAGTCCAATTTTCCAAAAAGGGATTAAGTGAAATGTGTTCCCAGCCTAGCCTTCATTCAGCACTTCCTACCAGTATCTCTGATGCTATCAGCAGCTCATTAGTTACTCAAAAATACCAGCCATTTTTGGAGAAAACAAGACTTTCTGGCTGTCCTTTCTACATGTGTGTCCCTCAGCCCTTCCCTGCATCATTCAAGTAACTCTCCCCGTTGTTTACTTCTTTCCCAAGCATGTTCTTCCACAGGACTCTCCCAGGAAGAATTATGTCTTCACTCTCTGCTCGCTGCAATTTTTTTTCATTCATGTATTGATTGATTCATCTAACCCACCAATATGTATTGATGTGTTAATTGCATTACATAGTCCTAGGTGCTAGAGTTATATCAGTGAACAAAATACCATTTCTGTCTTCATGGAGATTATATTCTAGAGAGAGAAAGAAGGAGAAAAGAGGATAATATTCTGGACTAGAAAGAGAGGAAAGGATAAGGAGAACAGAATACGAGAGTGGGTGTTATCTCACATAGAGTGGTCAGAGATGTCTATGACAAAATGGCATTTGAGCAGAGGGTTGGAGAATGTTAGGAAACCGGCAGGTGCTGGTGGGAAGAGTGCAGAGGCCTGATGCAAGACAGTGAACGGTGTATTCCAGAGAGACTTCCCTCTTACCTCTTATCTCCATCCTTCCTATATATAATGTCATATAAAGGACCACCTTGCTGTAATTTCCCATTTGTCTTTCTCCTAGAATATGGCCCCTAGAGGTCAGGGGCTATAGTGTATTCATACCTGTGTCCCCAGGCCCTCGAACTGCTCTTGGAATACAGTCAACGCTTAATGAACACTTACTGAAAGAAAGAATAAGTAATCTCATCAATCCTCCGAACAATCACATGACAGAATATACCATTTCGGCTTGATAGACGAGGAAACGGACACGGAGAGATTAAATAATGTTCATGTTTGCACAGCTAATGAATACGCGAGTCTGACCCGTGTCTGCAAGGCCCAGAGCAGAAATACGTTTCAGCAGCCTCACTTGTGGCGCCACAGCAGACCCTCCTAAAAGCCCAGGGCCAGGTGCCTGCAACGTAGACTGCGTGCAGTATCGACAGGCGTCCCTGGTCGGAGCTGGCTGCCCACCTGCATGCCCACCTTTCTGGCGACCGTCCATCGCGTCCTCGGAAGTAACAAATGCTGTGTGTATGGCACTCCGTTCGCTGTGCAGCCCACCAGAGTGTGGTGTGGGCAGAGCGGAGCTTGGGTCCAAGGCAGCTCAGGTCGGTCCGTCTCCTGGGCTGAGTGGAGGGAGGAAGAGGGAACTATGACATACTGGAGGGTGTCGAGACTAGAACAGGTCTGGGAGGGAGGATGGAGAGATTCTCCATCTGCATGCTTAGCTCCGACCAGCAGGCCTGTCCCGGGGGCCCAGGTTGGGGGTGAGAAAGAGGGCACAAGGGCATCACCCCTGGGCTGGGCAGGTGACAGGGCTGGACTTCTGGGAGCAGGGACAACTGGGCAGCGCCTGCTGTGACTGCAGTGGGCAGGTGCGGGCAGCGGCAGGCACAGGGTGCAGAGCAGTTGGTGGGAAGCCCCCAGCCCGGGGCTCTGGTGGGCCTGGATGTTTGCCTTGGCAGCCCTGGAGCGTTAGCCTTGGCCTCGGCATGATTCCCCAGTGGCCAGAAAACCGGGCCAGCGCACCTGAAAGTCATTAGCTTGGGTCCCATTTTGTTCTCATATTTCCAAGCAGTGACCTGCAGCCATGTGTGACGGGGCAGGCACTTTATCAACCTGCTTTCCCCAGCCCACCCCACCCAGTCCTTCCCCTCTCCCTCAGTCCCTGCCCAAGGCCGACCGGTCCCCCAAGTCCAGCGCTAACAAGGACCCTTTTCTTTCCTCTTTAGTAAATATTTATAAGATCTGAGTATTATTTTTCTAACCCATTTAAGTCAGTCTTCATCATTTTTCCATTAATTAGGGCTCGGGCTCAGTGCGGTTAAGTGACTTGCCCAGAATCACACAGCTAATAAAGTACAGAGTCCAGGTAGGAGCTGAGGCCCGTGTGATGCAGACTGCTGACACGCAGGCATTCCACACCCGTGCACCCCAACCCTGTAGCCAGTCTGCCGGGCTGCTTCCCACCCGTGACTTCGGAGCCCACCTGTTCTCCCAGTGCCAACCCGGCGCTCAATGTGTCCAACCAGCGGTCACCTAGAAACAATTCTCTTTTGTAATCACCTGGGCATCTTTTTTAAAAATTGATTTTAGAGAGAGGGAGGAAGAGAGAGAGAAAGGGGGAAAGAGAGAGAGAAAGGAAGAGAGAGAGAGAGGAGAGATCGACTCTGTTCCATCTTTTGATGCATTCATTGACTGATTCTTGTTTGTGTCCTGACTGGGACTCAAACCCACAACCTTGGCGCACTGAGACGTGCTCTATCCAACTGAGCCACCTGGCCAAGATTGGCATTTGAATAATTTTACCTTCTAAAATTATTTCCTCTAGAAATATATATATGTATTTTAGAGAAATTGTATTTCTCTAAAGCAATGGTTCTGAATCAGGGACATTTTGCCCCCAGGGGACATTTGGCAATACCTGGAGACATTTTTGTTTCTCATCACTGGGACAGGAGGGTGGTTCCCGGTGTCTAGTAAGCAGAGGTCAGGGATTCTGTTACATCTTCTATAAGGCACAAGACAGCCCTCCACGATAAAAACAATTCAACCATTAGGTCAATGATACCAAGGTTGAGAAACTGTTCTCAAGCCATCCATAAATGTACATAAAGATACTTTGTTCAGGCTAGTATATTTCTAGGAATAAATCCTTAACATGGCACAATGAATCATGGCCCCGGTGTGTTCTAGCTAGCCCGCACCACTCATAGGACCTCCCTGTGTACATCTCTTCCCAATTCCATACTCAAAGGCAATGTTGGTAGCTTGAAATTGGCCGAGGTGGGGATATTTACACCATGGAAAGTGGCAAAAACAATTAGACCATTCAGAACTTTCTGTGTGACATGGATTGTACAGTCTTATTTAACCTCCACAACACTGAGGTAACTAATATCATTATTGTAATTTTGTATTTGGAAACGGAGGCACAGAGAGTTAATGCAACGATGTGCAGAATATCATTAGGAAGTGGTGGGGACAGGAAGTGAAACCAGGCAGTCACACTCCAGAGCCTATGCTTTAAACACTGCACTGCCTGGCCAAACGTTAATTAGAAACAACTCTAAGGCACTGTGTATTCCCGAGTTGGTCCACTTGAGGTTGAAAAGGGGAATTTACATTAAGTGCATCATATTCCAATATTTTACAAATTTGATGTCCTTATAATGGCAGAATTTGTATGAAGTACTCCATTTTGTGTATACTTTTATTTTTTTTTAAACCATGAAGTTGTTTTTTTTTTCCTTTATTGATTTTTTTTTAGAGAGAGAGGAAGGGAGAGAGAGAAACATCAATGAGAAAGAACATCGATTGGTCATCTCCTGCATGCCCCCCACTGGGGATTGGGCCCACGACCTGGGCATGTGTCCTGACCGGGAATCGAACCAGTGACCTCTTGGTGCATGGGTCGACGCTCAACCACTGAGCCACACTAGTGGAGCCATTTTATGTATACTTTTCAAAATGAAGATTAAACAAACACATAAAGAGTTCTTAAAATGTTAAAAGTAGCTCTTCTTTGAATTATTACTTAAATATCACCTTTCACTTTGTTACTTAAATGTCACCTAATGAATATTTTGGAATTGCTACCCATTACCTCCCAGAGGCACACCCCATCCCTCTTCCTTTGTTTTCTCCGTAGCACAAATTCCTTAACACTGGATTTCTTTTTTTTCACTTTAACATCCCCGACACCTAGAACAGCAGGTGGTACATAATACATTCTCAAAAATTTTTTTAAAAAGGGGTTTTTGAATGAATAAATAAATGACAAACACAGAGGCTTTCCCAAGAACAGGAAATCATCCCATCACTCATGCAAAGTTACCATGTTTGATACATATTTATGAAAAATGCAAAGTAAGGTGGGATATGCCCTTAGACAAATTTGTTAAACATTTTTCCAATAACTTAAAATGGAAAAAACAAATTGAACACCTAAAACAATTGAGCTGATTTAGCTGAATTGATGCTGATCCTTTGAAACAGATGGAGTTTCTCCCCCAAGTCATCCCAGAGCACTGAGCATTTGCCTCCATGGTCTTTGGGGTGGACTTGGAGCCCAGAGGACATCCAGCCCTGGGTGTTAAATAAAGGTGTACGAAATGGAAGCTACCAATGCAAGCCTTGCAGACGCTTGTGTTTATTAAAGAGGGACATCATCATCGTGAGTGACTCACAGAAACAAAACTCAAAATGTCCTCTTAGGAAAGAGCATGGTCTGGGTTGGTCCTTCAACCTGCCTGGTATTAGACAGAGGTAGGGAATAGGGTTCCAGATGTAGCAACCCGAAATACAGGTCGTCTAGTTAAATGTGAATTTCAGAACATAGATGTATACAGACTAAAAAGGTATTTGTTGTTCACTGTTCTTCTGAAGTTCTGATGTAACTGGTTAGTCTGTACTTTATCTGACAACCCTCGCAGAGAGCTCAGGCCAGACTCTGGGGTTGCCTGGTTACTGTCAGGGACGGTCACCCAGAGTGCTGAGGAGGCAGGGGTGGAGACTGGGGACAGGAAGTAGTCCCAGGACACCATCCGTCAACAATTCTGGGCACAGACAGTCCCTCCCTTCTGATCCAGAGAATCACAATATTTGAAAATCAGACAGCCGCATTCCTGGAATTCACCTAAAACTCTCTTTTGTTGTTGTGGTTGAGTTTTTTGTTTTGTTTTTTATCTTAATTTGTTTTCATTTTCACCTGCATCCAGTGATTTCCTTCTCATGACTTCTGTTGTGGCAGCAATGAGAGTTGTTCTAAAACCTGGCTCGTGCACAGAATACAAGGGATACTCTTAAAAATTCAGACTTCCCAGGTGTCACCTAACGAGTGATTAGACCTGGGAGTCTGTTTTTAAACTTTTTGGGGGGAGATTTTGATGATTAGCCATTGTGGGGAACCACCTGAGTGGAGCCGATGTCTGAATAACAGAGTGTACACTCTACACTGTTAGAGAATGTTGGAACTTAGTTTCACGGGGACAGAGATCAAGGTTGGAATGAATCTGGCCCATGGAACAGGGATGATATTGGGACTCAGGGCTCAGGATGCGTGGAAGAAAGAATCAAAAGCCAGTGCATAAAGGTTCATACAACAGCAGGTAGTGGAGAAAGCAGGCCCACACAGCGCTGGGGAAATCGGGTGATGTGAGCGGGAGGTCTAAGACAAAATGAGGGGCTGCCGCCACGAGGAATCCGGGTCACAAGTCCTTACTCCACAGAGAAAAGCTGTTGGCATGGAGGAGGCAGTGCCCTGGGCTGGTTGGCAGCACAAAATCAAGTGATCTGAAAAATTAACTCATCTCTCCAAGCTGGAGTGTTTTTGTACGTAAAATGAAGATTCATTAATTTTTTTCCATTCATTCATTGAACACGAGTGCTCATGAGCCAATCATCCACTGCAGTGTTAGGGATTCATCAAGGTATAAATGTGTAAGCTCCCTGCGTTCGTGAAGTTCACAGGCTATCAGGGAAAGCAGACAATCAGCAAGGAAAAGGGAACAAGTGGTTATTAACATAACCAGTTATACCTAGTTATTGCTAGTAATTGTTAGTTAATGCTATAAAAGGAATGAATAGTTATAGTAAAGGATGCTCTCAATAAATTAAATGCACCTGCGTGTGTGTGCGCGCGCACACACACACACACACACACACACAGCCATAGAGGTATGAGTGTAAAGGATGAGGGTGACGAGGGTGAAGCCAAGAAAGCAAATCACATGCCAGGAATTTCAACAGAGAGAATTGAATGTGGGGGATTCGTTTTGAGGCATAAAAAGAGCTAAAGCACAAAGAAAGGATGAGACAATCCAGAGATTAGCAACAGTAGGAAACCACTGTCTCATGCAGGGTTGGAGAGGCAAAGAAAGGCAGCCTTTTGCAGGAGCTCTGGAGCCCTGTGGCAGCTGGAGCAGTGGCAGGCCTGCTGGGATTATTAAGGGACAGGCTGTCCAGTGGGAGTCGGAGCCACAGCAGAAGCACACTTGCTGCCGGAGATGCCGCCCCAGATGGAGAGAAGAAGACATTACCCTGGCTTTTTCCTGTCCTTCTAGCTCCTGCCAAGTCCTTCCCTGAAGGGTGCCTGGCCAGCAGCTAGTAGTCAAGGGCGCCTGGTAATGTAGTTCCCTGTGATACAGAGCAGGTAGGGAGAAGGGTAGGGATGGCATCTGAGAGCAGACAGACAAATGCCCTGCACCAGTGGTAGGTGACAGATTGGAGGGGTGAGATAAGGATGGTGCAGTCTCACAGTAGATTGAATCATGGTACAAGAAAGCCTATATGTGAACTGCGTAGCACGGTGCATGGTGCATAGTGCACACTCAATTCATATCAGTCTAAGGACCTATACTGACTCCAGGCAGTTCTGGCAACGGTAGCTGTGCATGAAGCTGGCCTATCAGGCCATGAAGGATGTGACGCCAAAGAAAGGTGTGCACAAGAGCAAGGCAAGGACCCGGACAGACTCCAGGGAGAAGCGTGGTGTTAGATGAGCAAGATCGGGACTTAGCAGGTGCCTGGTTTCATTACAGGTCCCACAGGACGGACTATGAGTGACACTGGAGCTGAGGCCTGGCCCTCAGAGGAAAGTATGCGCCACGTTCAGCCAATCAGCTGAGAGGACTTGATGAGACATTCAGCCTGAATGGATGACATTGTATATGGGAATTAAGGAAGCTGTATATTGGGGAAGGTAGTTGTCTTTGTCCCCTTTTTCCCACTATGGTAACTGGGAAGAGATAATGATATTTAGGACCTCCTGGATGGGATGGGGTGAGCATAAGAAAATGTCACATAAAATAGTGCTTCCTCATACAAGGCATTAGGCTGCTAGGTTTCCTATAGACTAATGCAGACTAATATACCACTTATAATATAGGGTGCTGGTAATGTACAAAGCACTCTCCAAAGAGCTTAGCTGGAAATAAATGAAGGGAAGGACCACTCACAGAGGTGTGGACTGAGGGTTGGTGAGACATCCAGCTACAGGGGAAGCCAAGAGGAGGGAGCTGGGACTGGTCCAGTGAGAGCCATGGGACACAGCTGCCTACAAGGAGTCATCTGAGGCTAATGTCAGAACTGCAGTGAAGCGAGAGAGCGGTGTGTATATACTCTATACCCGCAATGTCCCCTCTTCTCCTGCCTTCATGTTTCTTGCTAGTGTCTCAGACTTCGATAACGCCAAGAAGATAGTTGGTCCACACTCTAGCTCTCTAACCAAGATCTCTAACGGTATGTCATTAACAAGTATCCCCTGAAGACCTTCCTTATTTGGTCTGACAACAAAGATCAGTGTAAAGTCCACAAGGGAAGAATGTATTCAAGAGGGAATCTCTAAAACGGTGTGCTGGAGTCAGCTTGAACAGGTCACCAGAGCTGACGGTTAAACTCTCAGGGATTTTACGTACCAGTTGGTAGACACAGCCATTACTAACAAATAAATTAATCAACTCACAATTGAATAGTTGGCATAAAAAAACAAAGATCATAAGTACACACATTTCATTGCTTTCTAATTCTTTACTACATTTTACCGTTATCTGTGCTTGCGAGGTTATTCACACCTATTGTGTTCATGTAGTGGGAATGTTATATGGGGTGTGTTCCTGTCCGTGTATTCCCAGCCTCCACATTCAGTGACTTCACACTGCATTTGCAATTGGCCATAGTAGAAGGATATACACCATGGGAATTTGCATATGCTACATATCCAGGTTTGCTGGTCTGTTTGCTTTTTCCAGGAGAGCTGGTTGTTGAACATTCACCAGCCCAGCCCTGGGGGCTCCCCTCCCCACTGAATCTTGACTAGACTTCAAACAGTGAAGAAGAAAAAATAATGATGTCACAAACCCTTAAATGCCTTTACCGCTTTGATGAACAGAATCATTCAAGGGAAACACAGGCACTCACTTCTGAATCTTTTTCTTGCCTGAAAATTTAAACAAACAAAAAAATCATCCTTTTTCATGCTAAGGCGTCCAGCAGTTAAAACAGGCTTGAGTTATACAACTTGTTGATATATATATATATATATATATATATATATATATATATATATATATACACACACACACACACACACACACACACACATGCAAAAGATCTCTACGTAGCAACATTTCCCTTTTATCAGAAGATTATACTGGAAAAGAGTGAGCTTAGAAGTTAGACCTGGATTTGAATTTCTTAGCCTTACAATATTGGGGAAAAGTTTCTTATTGTTTCCTTGTCCACAAGTTGGAGATACTCATATATACCTCATAAAAGGAATGGGAAATATAGAGTGATAACCTATATGTAAGAGATTAGCACAATTCATTCATTTAGAAAACATTATCTTACTATGTTGAAAGAACATACTAAAAAACGAACCCATCTGCCCTGTGGAGATCACAGTTTTGCCGGGGAGACATCCATTGAACAGGGTACTTAAAGTGACGTCACTGTTGTAGTGCTGACCCTACCGGAGGAGTGTGTCCGGGAAGAGAAACGGAGGATCGGAGAAATGGGGGTACTCAATAACATTTGCTTTCTTTCTCTGTTCTTTCCCTCCTTAGCAGACAGTATCAGTGCCCGCCCTATTTCCTGGGCCATAGCCCTTCTATTTGCTTGGCATATGCGCCAGGGTCTACAAGTCTTTGCTGATAGCGTTTGTCCAAAAAGGCTGGAGGCTGCTGTGCGCCCCGCGGGGGGACTGGAAGTGCTAGAAATAACACCCCGGGAGCAGTCCGCCCCCACACGTGGAGGAGCCGCGGGGCTCATGCTCTGCGCTGCCTCGGTGGAATTAAGCTCCAGGTGCCCCGGTGTGGTTTGCTAGCACACCTCTTTTGGCTGCTGTCCCTTTTTCTCACTTCTCCGTTCTCCTACAGGTGTTTTCTGCACCTCCCGGATAAACTACAGTTGACCCTTGAACAACACGGGTTTGAACTGCTCGGATCCACTTACCCGTGGATTTTTGTTCAATGACCCGTGCAGTTCAAACCCACTCTGTTCAAGGGCGGACTGGCGGTAGGAATCCGCCTGCGGGGGCCAATGTCCTTCTACGGAGTTTCCACTGGGCACGCGGCCGGGTTCCTAACGCCCACGTGGTTCTGGGGTCAACTGCACCTGCGCCCAGTTCCTGGACTCAGCTCGGGAACCTAAACCAAGAGAGTTCAGGTCTCACTAAGCTTCTGCATGTCCCTAAGCTCCTATATCCCCTCAAGTTGGGCACACAGTGTAGCCTAGGAAGCACCAACAAACTTCTAGGAATAGAGTTTTCATCTAATGGGTGATCTAAAGCAGGACACTCTGGAGAGTGAAGGGGCACCATTAAAAGTCCACCAAGAGGACAACGGGCATACTCCGGAACTGTGCAGGGACAGGGGCGCACGGTCAGCCTGTCTCCGAGAGCTTCGCCCCCTCCCACCAGGCATCCAGGCCGGGGCCCGGCGGCTGCCCGTGGGCTCTGACCACTGGGCAGAAGGCAGCAGTGACACCCAGCTCGTCTGTCAGAGCCGGGGCCTCGTTCCCACAGCCAGCAGAGACGCAGCACGCTGGACACAGGGGAGGCACATTTCGACTGCGAGCACTCACACAAACGCACAGTTTTTAGGAGAAAAACAACACAGATTTGTCAATGTCTGTCACCTCCTTCGGGCAGCTGCAGCTTTTTAAGAGCCGAGGGGTCCCCAGTGGATGTGGCTCACACCAGTGCGGGAGGAATGATTGACTGGAGAGCTTTGCTGACATTGAAGGCTAATGTTGGAACCCTACTTAGCTGGATGCATTTCCTGCGCACTGGGGCTGCTGCGGGGGTGCTGGGGGCAGGGAGGAGGGATCCCAATGAAGGGAGTTTCTATGCAAAAGCCGCAGCCCCTGCAGATAGGGTTTCAGCTTCGCTTTGCTAATTCCCCTTGCGTTTTTCTTCCCTCCCAAACATTTAAACTTAGATAGCTATATAAGTTCAAATGTTCTTTTATGGAGTGAAATAAACAGCTTTTATAGCCTGAAAACAGCGAGCTGAGAGATCAACCATTCACCACCAAAGCAGGCATGTTTAAGCTGAAGAAATAGATAGCATTCTCTTTCTTATTGTTAGCTATATTTTTTCCCCCAAAACTAATAAGAGGTAGCCTGTAAATTAGCTGCCTTCTAAGTTGCCAGGGAAAGAAGTTAATGCAGCCTCTGGGCATTTTGCTACAAGACTGCCCCCCTCTGGCTCCCACCACAATGTGATTTGTGCAGAAATCAGGCGTGTTTAAGAAAGAGCAGCTCAGAATGGGGGCCAGTCAAGGTCAGAGTCCCAGTTGCTGGTCACTCTCTACCCTCTAGTTACCATCCCTAGCTTCTCAACACGTCTACACTTTCCTCTGAATGTCAAACTATATGACTGAGTTTAGGGTGAACTTCGGCAACTCCTGGTTCCAGACTACACACGCCAAGTGGATGGGGTTGAAAGGCAGAGGAGTGTGGGGAAGACAGGAGCAGCAAAGGGGACCCACACCCTCCTTTGCTAGTGCTGGCCTTTTATTCCAGAGATAACTGTAGCATCCTGCCTTTAGGGTTCATCTTTCATTTGAAGATTAAGAAGTAACTGGAACAGCCCGGCCCGTGTGGCTCAGCGGTTGAGCGTCGACCCATGCACCAAGAGGTCGCCAGTTCGATTCCTGGTCAGGGCACATGCCCAGGGTGTGGGCCCGATCCCCAGTGGGGGCATGCAGGAGGCAGCCAATCGATGTTCTCTCTCATCGATGTTTCTATCTCTCTCTCTCTCTTCCTCTCTCTCTAAAAATAAATAAAGAAAAAAGTTTTAAAAAAAAGAAGCAACTGGAACATTCATGCAGGAGGCTACCTAGTAGAGACCTAGGCTGGATATACCAGGGGTCCTTAGCCTTGCTTATTTGCACTGAAGTAGTCAATTCTCACCTATTCATTTTTTGAATGGCTGTTAATACCAGGCGTCCTGTGGCACCTCACAGCTGTCTTGCTATTCCAGTGCCTCGACGGATCCCTCTCTTTTCACCAGCTTTTATAATACAGTGTTGCAACCTAGGAAACCATCTCTTCACAGCAACCCTCCCACCCCTGTCTTCTCTACAGCTGGCATTCACTCCAGAAACATGATGCATCTTGCTGTGTCCCCCAAGTTCATTTTCTTCTAGCAACAGAGTCCCTATTCTGGCTCCTCAGCCTAGAGGAACCTCCCTCCTTTTAATCTTCAGAACCTATAAAATGCTTATATTCCTCTGCTGGGGCTGCCATAACAAAACACCACACACTGGGTGGCTTAAACAACAGAAAGGAATTCTCCCGCGGCTCTGAAGGCGAGCGTGCGAAGTGCAGGTGTCTGGCAGCCGGGCTGCTCCTTCTCCGGCTCAAGAATCTGATCCCTGCCTCTCCCAGAGTGTCCAGTGGTTTGCTAGCAATCTTGGGCATCACCCTGATCTCGCTTCGTGGTCACATGGCATCTCCGGGTGCGCAGGTCTCTGTGTTCAAATTTCCCCTTTTTATAAGAACATCAGCCCGGCCAGTGTGGCTCAGTGGTTGAGCATCGACCCATGCACCAAGAGGTTGCCAGTTCGATTCCCGGTCAGGGCACATGCCCAGGTTGTGGCCAAATCCCCAGTGGGGGGCATGCAGGAGGCGGCCAGTCGATATTCTCTCTCATCGATGTTTCTATCTCTCTCTCCTTCTCCCTTCTTCTCTCTCTAAAAATCAATAAAATAAAAAAAATTAAAAAAAAAAAGAACATCAGTCACATTGGATTAGAGCCCACCCTAATAACCTCATCTTAACTAATTCTATCTGCAATGACCCTATTTCCAAAAAGGTCACATTCTGAGGTACTGAGGGTTAGGAATTCAACATACGAATTTTGGGCGTGGGTAATCCGATGCCCTTAATAATGCCCATTCCCCGAGTCAGTACAACAGAGCTGAGAGCCCCCTCCTCCTCCATGGGCACACATTTCGTTTTTCCCACGCCCATAACAATACAGCAATGATCTCCTGAACTTCACTTGTGTGTTTCTCTATCTCCCGCACTGCTCTGTACATCACACAGGATCGTGACCCCATCTATTCCCTTCAGCCCACGGGTGTTCAGTGGATGTTTCTTGAATAAATAATAACCCATTCAGAATCACCTCCTTTGTGCTGAGGGCTGGAGGGGAACCGTGAGGAGCAAAGTTATAAGGATACCGACAGCCACTTTTATAGAGAGATCGTGAGGGGGGAGGGGTGTTCCCTGGGTTCCCAGATCACTTCTTTTTCTGTTTATTTCCCCCCTTAAAGTCACCCCTCATCCACTCATTACTTCTGCTCTTTCTGGTTTATTCTTATTTTTCTAAATTTCTAATCCCCCTCCCCTTACTCCCTGCTGCCAGCAAGTCACTTACCACATACGCCCCGATGTGCATTGAATCTCAGCAGCTATCGTCAGGAGGTCGAGGGAGGTACAGCGAACTGGAAGTTTATCAAAGTATTCCTAATACAATTCATGGACTGTCAGCAGTTGTTTATGCCTTCACAGTAATCCTGGGATTTATATTTATTTTATTCTGATGATATAATAAGATGTATAATTGCTTTTGAGAGTCTGGAATTGCTTTTGTAGAAATATGGGGCTTGAGTCATGAATCCTAAATGCCTTGCTGCCAACAGGCTGTTGTCGTGCTCAGGAGGATGGTTCATGTCTCTTCTGATTCGGAAGAGAAGGTTTCACACCCCAGTGAGTTAATACAGATGGAGAGAGTGTGTGATCTTGACTTGCAGCAGGCTTTCTGGGGAACTCTTAGTTGGGGCTCCATGTACTAGACCACTGGAAACGCTTCTCCCAGCCCATGCTGAAGGAGACGCCGTTTGTGCTGGGAGACTCTGCTGTGTGGTCCTACCTGAAAATCTCCTGGGCAGGTACCCGACTCAGGTGGAGCCAATCAGCTTCTCTCTTGAGAATATGAACTGAGCCTCATGAAACGTGCTGGAAGATTGGGATGGACTCTTGATCAATAAGGTCATTCAAGGTTAGAGCCAGTGTTGCTACCACAAACCATATGCCAACCCAAGTGGTGGACCAAAGGAAACCTACAACCTTCCGAAGGAAGTGGCTGCATGGAGGAGAGTATAGCCCGTGTGCCGGGAAAGGCAATGATACAGAACCACGCTGACAGACATCGGATATCCAGGTTGTCTAATGACACATTTCCCTGAGGCCCCTTTGGGAGGTCTTCCATTTATGGCAGCAATGCGGTCCATGATAAAGATTGCTCTGTGTGGAAGCTTCATCCAAAAAGATGTAGCATATTAGGGAGGGGGGGGCAGGATGGGAAAGAGGGAGTCTGGGTGGGGGAGGAAGGAGAAACATCTGTAACAAAAATAAATTAATGAATTTGGAGAAAAAAAAAAAAACAAAAAGATGTAGCATAGAGCTATTCTGATTGGAGTTCCAAGTAGAGATAACTTTGGTGGTCTGTGAATATATCAGTTACCTATGCTGCATAACAAATTGTGCTAAAACTCTTCAAACAGTAAAGGCTTATCTCACATAGTTCCCATCAGTCCAGAACCCAGGAGTAGCTGACCTGGGTGGTTCTGGCTCCCAAAGTAGCAACCAGGCTAATGGGCTATTGGCCACGTCTGCCTCTGTCTGAAGACTTGGCTGGGCTAGGAAATTCACTTCCAAGGTGTCTCGCTTACCTGCCTGGCAAGTTCCTGCTGGTTATTGGCAGAAGGCCCCAGTTTCTTGCCACATGGACTTCTCCATAAGGCTGTTGGAGTATCCTTATGGTATGACAGTTGGCTGTGCCACAGCTAGTGAGCCAAGAAACAATATTTTATGACTTACCCATGGAAAGGCCACTTTAATTTTGACAGCATCCATGAGACAGCCCTATTCAGTGGGACAAAAAACTACACAAGGACAAGAAAACCAGAAGAAAGGCATCTTTGAAGGTCATCTTAGAGCCTGGATACCAGTCTGTGATCAAGAAAGACACGGATCTAATTTGTGAGAGAGAGCCAAGTGAGACAGCCTAGAGGTTACCCGCGTATAGACACTGTCTTTCTGCCACACACACCTTGTCTCCATTCACGTGTCATATTGTTCCCGTGTTTTTAGTGCCCTCCTTCCCTCTCTTCCTTCCACTTCCTACTCACACCCATCCTCCATGGCCCTATTCACACGCCACCTCTTTTCTATGTAGCTGTCCCTGGGCAAAATAGATTGTGCCCCTGGCAGTGTTTCGTGGTATCTCCTGAACAGCTCTCTTATTCTTTATTCTTTATTCTTTTCTGTGGCTGTATCTTGAAACAGAAACTGTAAATACTAAAGAAAGGAAATAAGGTAGGATTGGTTCCATAGGTGTTGGAAGAGCTGAGAAGCCAACAGGCATGGCCTGAACCTCGGCTTAACCTCAACTGGGATGTGAATCCCTGGCCTTGAGTTTCAGCTTCTTGGTTAATCTCAAGACTTCCACAGACCTGCCAACCCCGGCTCAGGACAGGACAATCTGCTCAAAGTTGAAATGAGCAATGCTTAGTAATTCCAAACCAGCACTGGGAACATCTCAGAATCTGTGTTCTTTCCCCACGCCTTCAAATTACTAAATTGTTCTCATCTGTCACTTTGTGTTGAATGAATCCAGAGTGATTCCCTGGAAAGACTGAATTGGAGTTTATGTGTTGTTGGGCTGATGGCCATAGGGCTCCCCTTGACTTCTTCACTCAGCCTCCCAGAAGGAAAAATGGATTGAGACATTCTCCTCTACAGAATAGGGGAAGAAATGCTGTGTGTGTGTGTGTGTGTGTGTGTGTGTGTGTTCCTTGTAAAAGACAAGTATTAACCAGGGCCTGGGGACAGATGACACAGTTCCGTTGGAGAAATATTTAACAAAGTCTTTCAACTTCTTGCTGGTTTCTCTCCATTCCTGAGAATTAATCCTATTAACTGCCCTTTATTGCTGCTTATATGGACCAGGCACCATGCTAACCTCTTTATGCACATTATTTCATTTCAAACTTGTAATACCTTGTAAGGTAGGTGTTATCATTATTGTTACCATTTTACAGATGGGCAAACAGAGGCTCACAGAGCTGAAATGACCTGCTCGGGAAAAACGGTGCTGGTAGAATTAGAACCAGGGAGTATCTAGTCAAGGCCTACACTCCAAACAGAATGCTGAGTCCCCAGAATATTCTTAACTCTTCAGTTCTACCATTGGCTCACCTCTTCAAGGACAAGATGAGAGTGCATGATTCTTACCACCATCACACATTAATAATACAGTCAAACACCACCTCCCTAAGGGCAGCTAGATATAGGCAAAGCCACCATTTACCCCAGCTTCCCCAGTTAAGGCCAGTTGCCTCAATATTCCAGGGGGTTGAGAATTTATCCCACTAGAATTATTCTTAAAAGTCCCAGTTGAGATGACACATCCTATGATCACCCCGTGCCGAGGTTCTGCTGGCTGCCGTGCCTGGAACGTAGTAGCTTCTTTAAAACTATTGGCAGAATGGAAAGATACTTAGTTCTCTGGGGGACAGTGTCATACCCAGGATGCGATGGTAACGCCTAAACACAGTCTGCACCTCTTAGGGGAGGCCAGTGAGGTCCCCACAACCAAAAAATGCCTCCCAGTCCAATGTCCCTGCCCCAGAGTCCTGGCACTTTCCCCTTGAGGAACAACAGTGGAGCTGTGAGGTCGCGACCCTGGTTTCACCTGCCACCTCCAAGCCTGCAGGCCCCACCCCTTAGCCCTGGGTCCCTGCACCACCATGTGGCCTGCTGTCTTTTTCTCCCACTTTCCTTCTTTCCTTTCACTCTCTGCACACGTGTCCTCCTCTGTCCCCTGAGCCTGGTCACTAATAGTGCTCACTGCTGATGAAAAGCCCCAGCACTGTGGGAACCACATCGTGAATCGTGAAGGAATGTCAGCATCTGCCAGGCCTGGGTCATGCCGGTGTCTGTGGCCTCAGCTTCTCTGTGGTCACTGCTGGCCAGGGTTTAAAGGCATTAGTCAGTCTCAGCCACACCCCCATCCTTGGGGACCCACACCTTTGATCCTTTGCAGGCCTCTCTCCCTAACCACATCCCTGCTCTCGCAAGTCATAAACTGCCACGTCTGCCCTCTCTGGATGCCTATGGCATTTGTGCTTCTCTTTCTTCCTTCTCAGAGTGGAAGGCTATATACATGTTGGCCCCGAAGCCTGGACTCTTCTTCCTGAAGATCTCTGCCTGCCTGGCCCTTTCTCACACTTCGTATCTCAACCGATAAGCCATCCATTCCACAAGGCCTCCCACGACCGCTCTCTACCCTAGCATCCCCAAGCACACAGTTTAATGAAAGTTAAATCACTCTATTTAACTTTATTATTTGTTTCTCCATTGGAATATAAGATCCACAAGGCCAGGCCCACTGCCTGGCTTTCTAGCACCCTCTCCCCAGGTCTGGCACGAGCTGGACCACCAGCGGTGAGATAGGATAGATTTCCTTTGCACTGCACTCCACCTCCCAGGGCTGTAACTAGTCACGTTCCTCCAAAGGAACCACTTTGCATTTGGATGGAGAATGATTCAACTGTCTCTATTTTCTGCCTGGTGTCTTCTTAACTCTGTGAATTCTCTGAAGTTGAGGAGAAAGGCTCAGGCCTGGGCGTGGTTGTTCGATTATCTTAAGGGAAGTTGTTGATTGCTGTGACCAGAGGGGATTGGATAAAAGTAGGGTTGTGGAAATGATCGTTGTTTGAGGGCCACTCTGTGCCACGAACTGGGCAAGGAACTTGACGTACTTCAGTGCAACTGTCTTGGACTGTTCAGGCTGCTGTAACAAAAGAACAGAAACTGGGTGGCTGTTAAACAACAGAAATGTATCCTTCACAGCTCTGGAAAGTCCACGATCAAGGCGCTGCAGACTTCCTGTCTAGAGAGAGCTCACTTCTTGGTTTGTAGGCGGGGCCTTCTCACGTGGCCTCCCGTGGCAGAAGGGGACAGGGAGTTCTGTAGGATGCTTGCTAAGGTCACCGATCCTGTTTAAGAAGCTCCAGCTCATGACCTAATCATCTCCCCAATTCTCCACCTCCTAGTATCATCTCCTTGGGGGTTAGGTTTCAACTTATGAATTTTGAGGAGACACATTGAATCTATAGAAGCAACCAAAAAATTATATGGGAAATCACCTTGCTAACAGTAATTTGCTATCTGGAAAGCTGTCCAGAAATGTCAGTTTCCATGGTTTGGTATTCCTTGCAGCATTAATTGACCATGTCTTGCTTTTCATGGTTACAATGAAGATAAACCTCAACTCAAAGCGGCTCAAACCATAGGGAGAATTCAATGGCTCACGTAACTAAACAGTTCAAGGGTAATCAATGATGTTTAAATAAGTTACTAAGAGCCCTGAGCATCTACTCTCAGTGTATTCCTGAACATGGGCATGGAATTCAAATGTTTAGACATTGAGGAATGGATTTCCCTATCCTGAGTTTCCCCAAAGCCAACGCATATTATAAAACCCCAAATAATTTTAATGTTTCTGATATTTCATACACATTCACCTTTGCACATCATGGTAAACCCAAGGAGGAGCATCTGATGAAAGGTTGTGACAGTCACTAATGTTTATGTCACACCTGCTGGGCACTGGACGTGGCACCTGGGTCCTCCACGTATTTGGTGTAATTACACAGCAAAGCTATGAGCTGTTACCACCCCCATGATCATTTCTGTGCTGTACATTTGGAAATGACAACACAGAGAGTGTGATTGCCTGAGGTCTCACGACTGGTCATCAGCAGCCCCAGGACCCAAACCCAGGCATTCTGGCTCCAAACTGTACATGGTTAACCCTACTTCTTCTGTCTAAATAGTCACCTCTTTGCAAGATTAACAATCGCCACCTTCATCTCAATCACATTACACGGAGGGGTTTTTCAACACTACCATTAGCCGTTGAATGTGTCTGTTTTCTATTTATTTTGAAATAATATTCTGAGCAAACTGCAATAAAAAAGCGATTTTCCAAATGTGTTTTAGTAGCAGAATTCAATCTTTCAAATAAAGTTTTACTCTGAATCCCAAGATAAATAAAAAGAAAAATGATCTCTTCCAACTGAAGTGGAAGGAGAGGTGGGGGGTCCTGGAAGAAGGCGGAGCTGGGGAGGAAGAGGATGCGAGGACCTTGGCAGCTGCTCGAACTCAGCTACACTGAATTTTCTCCTAGGAACACTCTGGGTCAAGAAGTCCTTAATAGTCTCAAAAAAGTAAACAAAACAATAAGAGCAGAACTGTTGACCAGAAGGCAGCACCGTATAAAGCCGGTTTGAAACTGGCTTCCAGAACTGACCCAAAGTGGCCCAAATCTGATTTTTAAATAGTGTTGGCCCTGGCCGGTTTGGCTCAGCTGTAGAGCGTCGGTCTGGGGACCAAAGAGGCACGGGTTCGATTCCAGTCAAGGGCACGTACCTCAGTTTCGGTTCGATCCCCGGCCCTGGTTGGGGTTGTGCAGGAGGCAATCAGTCGATGTGTCTCTCTCACGTCGATGTTTCTCTCTCTCCCCCCCCCCATTCTATCTGAAGATAAAAATGGAAAAAAAAAAATGTATCCTCAGGTGAGGATTTAAATAAAAATAAAAATAAACAGTGTTGTAGGAAATCACTCCATTATGTAAGAAAAGTCGAGTGTGGTCAGCCCAAGGACCAGGCATGCTGTAGGATCTAAAGAAGAATTTTTGTGTCAACATTCCTCAGGCCTCAAGTCTTCAAATCAAAATCATTTAGTTTCTTAAAGGAACATTCCCTGGACTGGGATGTGATTTGCCTCCAAAGTGTGGCCATTCCTTGACTTTGCTGCGGTGATCCAACTTGACGTACTGACGATCCTGAACCAACTTTCCTGTGTCTATATTGTTTCTTAGCTTTTGATTTCTTTTCATTTAGAAAATGAATACATGCACATGGTAAAATAAAGAAATAAAATCATTTAAAGCAAAAACTTCAAATGGCAAGAAGTGTCGTGAAAGTAAATTTTCTTCCCCAACCGGAAAGCCAGATAGATGTAGGGGCTCCACTCATTCGTTCTTTCCCCAAATTTCCTCTGAAGAGGGACGTGTGTCTTTGCGCTTTCGTTTACACCGTCTTCTGAATCACGGCGTTGTGGCTTTCGTTTGTTTGTTCTGAGTTCGTTTCTACTGGAAAACAAAGCGTACGAGGTTTGTAAGGGCTTGTCTCGCTCTCGGTCCAGACGGCACTTTCCTGCCCACTGGAGCGAACGCGACCGTCCATCGGTGAGCATTGAGGCTGCTGCCAGCACGTCGTTATTGGAGGCACAGCGATCATAAGCCTCCTCAGCTGTGTTGTGACACCCAGATTTAGGATAAATTCCTGAAAATCTATTGCTGGGGCACAGTTTATGTGCATTTAAAAAACTGATAGATGTGCCCAGCCGACGTGGCTCAGTGGTTGAGCGTCATCCCATGGACTGAGAGGTCCCGGTTCGATTCCTGGTCAGGGCACATGCCCGGGTTGTGGGCTCCGTCCCCAGTAGGGGGCGTGCAGGAGGCGGCCAATCGATGTATCTCCCTCACTTCGATGTTTCTCTCTCTTTCTTCCTCTCTCTCTGAAAAATCAATAAAGACATATTTTAAATAAGTGATAGATGTTGGCAAACTGCCCTCCAAGTCACACCCCAACAGTTTAGGAGGAGCCCATTCCCCTGCACCCCGCCCCCGGCACTGAGTTCCATCAATTCCAGATGGCTGCACCCAGCTGAGAAAGGAGGATTGTCAGGTATGGGGGATGTCCTTCGCCAGCCGCGAGTTCCGCTTCGACAGAGCACCAGCCGCCATCAGTACATCAGGGATTATTCAGTAAACAATCCTAGCTGTCGACTGACTGGAGTTCTCTGAGGTCTCTAGGACTGGAGAGGCCGAACCAGGGTCAGCCGTGTACTTGTTGGCCCATGCTGCCTGGCAGGTAGTTGGGACCCGTGTCTGTGGTCAGTGCCCTTCCAGTGCCATGTGACATTTTCTGGACATCAGAGGGAGTATCTGAGTCAGCCAGGGTGCAGATTAGCCTCTGAAGCAAGATTCTGAGGTTGGCAAAGACCCCGGACACAGTTAAGGGACCAAGCTGGAATGACCTTACGCACCTGTGGGCAGGCCCGCTTCCCAAGATCTATGGAAGCCAGACCTACAGGACTAAGACAGACGCACTGCCAAGACTTCGGCTTAGACGGATGGATTTTATTTATAAAGCACCTCTCTTGCAGATCGTGTTAAAGAAAGGCCTTACGACAAAACCTGTGGTTCAATGAGCCAAACTGAGTGTGTCTATGTTATCAAGGAGAGACCTCCTTTCTGGGTCCTCCCCCAAACTCAATATTCATGAAGACTGAATTAATGAGGTTTTACTATGCTGAGCTCTGAACTCACAGGATAGAAAAATTAGCAGGGGTTTGGGGTGGGGGACAGCATTCACTCCGGGGTTCACTTAAGAAGTTCTCTATGGACTGGCATTCAAAAGAAGATTTAATTTGCCGGGGCAGCTGCGGTACAGGGGACAAACCGAGACTGGATTTCCTGGCAGAGCTGCCGTTTATGGGCTCCGAGACCTGGGAGTAAGGACACCGCCCCACAGGTGTTAATGTGAGCGTGGACACGGATGAGGTATGCGAGGGCTCTGGGAGACCAGAGCGCAGTAACGGAGGTGGGGGCTTGACGTTCCAGGCCACAGCAGCCCCGGGAGAAAGGCGGGTCACACACACGCAGAGAAAGCAGGTCACGACCAGGATCTCTCTGGTGCTGTCTCCGCTGCAGTGTGGAAGGGCTAGTCTGCTTCTGGGTGTCTTTGGATTCTTGTCAGTGTAGACTCCTCACTACTCCACAGCATTCTTTATGTTCTTCGTTCCTGTGTCTGTTTTTATTGCTTTGGCTCCTGGTGTCCTCAAGTCATGGGGACAATGGGTACGTGTTTGGAGCGCACGCGGTCGGGGCCATCTCCTTCTGGAGCCCTTGGAAAGTGATCCCTCCTCTGTCTGGTCATGGAGCTTGCTAGTCCAGGTGGCTACGTCTCTCCCCGTGCCAACAGTATCCCTCAAAAATAAAGCACCCTCATTCTGGTTATCTGTGGCTGCAAAAAAAAACTCACCGCACACACGTTTAGTTACTTAAGCAATGACATTTATTTTGCTCAGTCTGCAGCTGGAGCAGGACTGAGTAAACAGGTCATCTTGGTTCCACTTAGCATCAAAGACGGGACTGGAATCAACTGGAAGCTGGTCCATGCCCATCGGTGACAATGAATGCTGACAGATGGAACCTTAGCTGGGGCTGGGGCTGGAACACCTGCATGTGGCCCTTACATGTACATGCAGCTGGTTGGCTTTCTCATGGCATGGTCTGAGCTCCAAGGGCAAGGATGCATGTACTAGAGAGAGAGGGTGAGAGAGAGAGGGTGAGAGAGAGAGAGAGAACTGTATCACCTTTTATGATCTAGCCTCCGAAGCCACACTGTGTCATTGCAATGCGTAATATTTGTAAGAAGCAAGTCACTTCTAAGACTCGCACATAATCAGGGGACGGGAATTAGATCCCACCTTTGGGTGGTAAGAGTGTCAAGAATTTACAGACCCCGTTAGAAACCACCACACCCTTGCACACAACCCCGTGAGTATTACATTCTGCAACACGGGCTCAAAACCGGCTCTGCCTGGCATCAGCGGGTCCCGAGGCTTTATTATGATTGATTAATGAAACACCTCTTGCCATTTTATTGGCGGTGTTTGTTAGCAGTCCCTCTGCCCTGGGACTCAGACACAAGTCTCTTGGTGCTGGACTGGAAAACGACACCCTTTTGCATTCCGAGCCACACTTCTATTTTGGAACCAAGGGCTTGTTTGTGTACTAGGTTAACTCCTGTTGGGTAACAAACCATCCCAAGACTCGTAAGTCTGGAGAGTGGCTGGAGTTCAGCTGGACAAGTGTGGGCGTGGCCGGAGAAACGTGGCCGGAGCAGCTCAGCTCTCCCTCCCAGCCCCTCTGGAACCAGGGGTATGTTTGGCTCCTGGTGGTGGCAGAGACATAACAGGGAGGAGAAACAAGTGAGGCCTTTGAGTCTTAGTCTCTGAATCAGCCCACTCTCACTTCCACTCATTGGCCAAGGCAAGTCACATGGTCAAATCCAAAGTTCAGGGAAACGGACCGCACCTGTGATGAGGTCGGAGCACGTGTGGGGTGGAGAATAGGGCTACAGTGCAATCTAACCCATAAATCAATCTTGTACGTGTTGACTTTCTCTTGCCCTGAAGACAGAAACTACACATGTCACCATCCCACCTCCTACCTCCATGACCTTTATGGTGGATAGAATCTAGCATGTTTCTGGATGATCTGAACCACACTTCAGAATGTCTCTCAATACAGTGCTCCACAGTCCACTGATTGGATCGGGAAAAATGAAACAAACCACATTTAGAATAAATTCTATCCTGAGAGGCTCCTGTGTCCCCAGTCCAAAGTCCTGATCCCAACCATGCAAAACTCTCCAGGCTTGACTAGACTTGCCAAGGTTGTGAGATAAGAACAGCAGAGGCTGCTGGTAAGATGTGAGAGAATTACCACTTGAATCATACACGTCATTATGTTATCTGTTTGTTACTTCTAGAATAAGGGAAGTTAAACTGGTGCAATCTTGCACACAAGCCATGAACTAAGGAAACCTTCTCTTGAGCTCTATACTACGTCTATTTGCAAAAAGAGGAGGCCCTGTAAGACGTCACTTAGGTACGGGAGAGGTCAAATTGTGGTTAGGATGGATGGGCTGACCTGCCAGAAGTAAGACTGCGGTTCTAGGTTTCACACACACACACACGCACACACACACACACACGCACACACACACAGTGTATACACATTTGCACACGCAGGGAGATATCTAGAATCAGGGTCTTAGAAGTGATTACTATGATAGGAACCATACCTTCCTAGAAGAGAGGTGAGTGGTAAGGACTCTAGGACACAATCCCTTGTTCCTTCTCTCTGTATTTTATTGCCACTCAGAGGGTGCTATATCCTAAAACACACACACACACACACACACACACACACACACACGTGTCATTTTTTATGAGAAATGTGTTTTCTATGTGTTGTTACCTTTCAGAAGTAAACAATATCCTTAGATGCATACGTAGTATCTTAAACTATAAAATAGAACACAATTAAGATACCCCTCTGGGGAGTCCTCCCCTCCTCTCTGGTCCCACCAATCCTGTTCCTCCTTAGCTACAAGGCCAGCAGAAGCAAACAGGGTAGGGTTAGTGTCCCGGACCCACACCAGTGAAGGCAAGAGGTGGAGCTTATCGGGGAGGAGAGAAGCAGGGTTGGGTGTCTGTGACCTGCAGCAGGTGAAGGCAAGGATGCTCCAGAAGAAAGGAAACCCCCCCAATCCTGGAATCTGTATCTCAGGGGACAGTGACACATATCAACTCAAGTGTGGGCCATGGAGCTATTCAGCTTCCAGTTTTCTAGGCAAGCTTGCTTTGTTTTGGCCTCTCCTATCCATGGAGGGACTGACCTAGTCCACCCGCCCCAGAATATGACAGTCATCTCTCAGGATAGAATTGTCACCTTCTAAAGGAAGGCTAACACTTTAGGACTGAAGCCTCCTTTGGAACATTAATGACGTTCCTAAGGTTGAAGCACCCCAGCTTTTGCAGGACAGATTAGAGACCCATCTAGATGATGGGAAAAGAGTGCGTTGGGCTGGTTCCTATCATAAAACACTCAATGAATAAGTCTCTAAAAACATCAGCCAACCCAGCTCAAGTGCTAATTGGTTTGCAGTTCCCCTAATTAGTTTGTCATCTACCTGGACAGCTTAGCGGCTGGCTGGAAGCCCAGACCCTGCCCAGCCACTTTCACAGCTCCTGGAGCTGGGACGTGCAGCAGCGGAGACAGTTCACGCCGCGCCTCGTCCACACGTGCGCGTGCCCGTCTTCTCGCTAAGATGATCGCAAGTTCTCACCGTGCTGCTAACAACCTCATTAGGCTGTTGGGTGCAAGGAGGAAGCAAGCGCGGTTCTAACTTTGCTCCAACACTCTGTGAATAGACTACAGAGCTGCTCAGACGTGTCTCATCATTAACCAATGGCTGCAGCTATGGGTGGAAGGTGTCTAGGTGGCTCGGAGCGCCCCAAACTCTCTTCCATCATAGATAGGAGACAGTGTGCCTCAAGCTATTAGTCCGCTTGGGTTAAAGACCGCCTTCTCTCCCCATCCCAAATGTAGAGTTCTAGGCTTTTAAGCTTGGGTAACATAAAGGCCCTTTCTGAAGGAAAAAAACATTGTATCTAAGTCCAGTGTTGATATAATTTCTATCATAACATCAATGTATACAAACATAAAGCTCTGTGTTAACTGTGTATCCTCATGGATCATATACAACTATAACACAGAACACATTCACAAGTTGAATAGAAACAAACAGCAATACCCATCACATTTGAATTAAAACATTAATCCAATGTGGCAGCTTGTATTTTGTTCCTGCAACTAAAGTGCCATTTGGAACGCGAACGTGACAAGTTTCCACGGTATCTTTTCCGCCCGGCAAGCTGATACTACAATGCACTGTGTGATGACTCGGTATCCACTCCCACTCTCTCACGCTATTTGCCCCTTTGAGCTGTTACTAAAGCTTTGTTCATACGAATGGTTGGGGACAGCCATTGAATTAATTGACCTTCACCTGGAATGGACACCTTACTCATGCAGTAAGAACTCTCATTTTTGGGGGACGGGGGACACAATAGAAGCATAGGGAATTAAAGCCACCTAGCAGTACCGGGGGGCAGAGCAGTCATCTCCATCACCCAGAATAGATTTGCATTGATGCTGTTTTCTATTATTATCAAAATAATACAGACACTGGTGGTCAAATCATTCACACTTGCCCATGATGGAAAATTGTCCACCTGCCTTCTCTTTTAACCAGGAGACTCCTTTACTCAGCATCTAAACTGGCCCCCAACAGTCTTCTGAATACCCCTAAATATTAGAATGCGTGCATCTCAGATGGAAGTTACAATTCCTGCTACACCAGTGCAGCTCTGGTCTTGGCAAGATTTCTATTTCAAAGCAAAGCTTGGCAAAGCCCTGTGGTTTGCTAGCATAGCCTAGGAGAGGCTAAACTGACCAAGGAAAAGATACTTGGAGACTTTTGATATGCCACACCTGCCAGCATATGCCCGAGGGAAAAGGCAGCTGGTATCGGGGCTTTCTTCAATGTGCAGACCCATCTGGAAGCTGGGTGTTTGTTTACCCGGGTGTCTGTCTCGCCAGGACTAGGGTGAGGTGACGCACTCACCTCGGGTGTCAAATTTGAGAGAGTGCCAAGAAACTCAGTAATCAAGATAAGTGATCATTTAAGGCAGTATGTTTTTAATAAATCGAAAATAATCCCAAAGCCTGGCCAGTGTGGCTCAGTGCACTGAGCGTCGTCCCATGGACTGAGAGGTCCTGGTTCGATTCCCTGTCAGGCACATGCCCGGGTTCTGGGTTTGATCCCCAGTAGGGGGCGTGCAGGAGGCAGCCGAATAATGTTTCTCTCCCACACTGATGTATCTATTTCTCCCTTCCTCTCTCTAAAAAATCAATAAAAACATTTAAAAATAATAATAATCCCCCAAATCCACGATGAACAAATTAGCAACATTTCAAATGGAGATCATTGCTCTGTTGAGCCAAATTGAGCCTGAAGCAAAAGGAAGCGTGTGTTCCTCTACACATCTTAATGTATTTTAACAATGATTCATTTTTCCCCCAGAACATCAAAGTAGCTGGGAAAATACAGAAAATAGACTTATAAATACATTAAAACTGACATTATTTTTAGTTTATTTTATTTGTACCAAAATAAAATGTATGATCATTTTAGTTCAGCTTAATTAAGTTAATTAAAATTGTTTAGGATGGCCCAGCCGGTGTAGCTCCATGGTTGAGCGTCGATCCACGCACCAAGAGGTCGCCGGTTCGATTCCCGGTCAGGGCACATGCCCAGGTTGTGGGCCCGATCCCCAGTGGGGGACATGCAGGAGGCAGCCAATCGATGTTCTCTCTCATCGATGTCTCTCTCTCTCCCTTTTTCACTCTCTAAAAATCAATAAAGAAAAAAAAATTTCTTTCTAATTGTTTAGGATTGTCACTTGGTGAAGAGAAATTGCCAGTATGACTCTCCCTCAGTTGAAAATGAGATAAGCAATGAAGGAGATTTTGAAAATATTGTTGGTAGGTTTAAAGCCAGGCCGCTCCTATTTCTTTCTGCCTCAGGATCCAATATGACATGTCATGGCAGTCCCCTGGGCAAGGCAGAGGGTATGTTTGAAGATTAATTCATGCCCAGAATGGAATAAAATATTGATTAAATATTCATTGTTATCACAATCCCTTCTCATGAGCTCCAAAGCAGAGTGAGGACTTCCGACCGTGTGGGCCAAAGACAGTTCTAGGAATTGAGAGGAAGGTGGAGAAAGCAAGTTGGACAGTCATCAAAGTTTTCCAGAAGTCTGTAAGTGCTGCTCTCAGCTCATGATGTGCTGTCTCCATGGCAACCTCAGAAGTAATGTTCTGCACTCCTCCCCTGCCCCCAGATCCTTCTGCCCCCCTCAACCACGTGGGCAGAGGAAAGTCCAAACCCTACATGGAAGAAGTGAAAATGGAGATAACATGGTGTTGCAGATGGATTTGAGTTAGAGACCAGACAGTTTCCCAAATTCTATAACCCTATGCTCACCCTTGTGCAAATGGGGATATTAAAACTTACTTCTTAGAAGTGTTTTGTGAATAATGACCTGATTTTTATAGGGTGTCTGAAGCAGTACCCAGCACATACTATGCTAAGAATAAATGTTTATTAATGCAAGAAGAAGGGAGGGAGGGAGGTGTATTAGTTTTCTATTGCTGCATAACAATTACCACAAACTTGAATGGCTTAAAATAAGACTTATTTTATCTCAAAGTTCTGTAAGTTTGGAAGCCCAGGTGGGCTCGACTCGTTCTCTGCTGAGCACCTCACCAGGTTTAAACTAACGTGTGAGCTGGGCCGAGATCTTATCTGGAAACTCTGGGAATGAAACCACATCCAGGTTATTTCAGGATGGTTCTGTGCTAGGCTCTTTCTTTTTCACTCAGTCTTTAAAACAACATTATGTGATACGTCATGTCTCAGTTTTATGACAAGAGAAGCTCTTCAGCCTTTGAACAAGGTTCTCAAGGTCTCAGTGTCAGTAAGTCTAATTGATGACTCCAAAGATTTGTTTGAAAATAAGTGCAGATCGGACAGTAATTGAAGGCTTGATTTCTTTCATAGAAAATGTCATTGGCAAGCTGATCAGGGACAACTGTCCACCATATTAACTCTGCATCCATATTTCCACTTGTCTTCTCTCAACCCTTTGGTGATCTCAGTTCTTAGGATTTTATGCACAGTGAGCTATAAAGGGCCCCGAGTCCTTCCAACAATGTAGAAAGGAGCGTTCTGGGTAGACACCAGGCTCTTTATCCTGCCTAGTGTGGAACTACGAGGAACATGTGTTTCTAATGTCAACTGGAAGTTGCCTATTTGCATATAACTTTATTTCCTAGCCTCCCAGTTTGGAAGCTATAGTTCTGGTTCCTAAAATGTTGGGAATTCAGGTATATACCAAAGTTTGGGGGAGGATGTTCTGAAAAAATTCAAGTGTGCATTCACTGGATTACCTACTCCAGATGTTATATGAGCCCTAGGTGATCTTTCTGTGACCACATAGGCATATTCTTGGTTCTCACTTAGTTGGACCTCCTGGGAGATTGTGGGACCATACTTTCATCCCTTGCCTATAAGGTGGGACAAAGGAAAACTCAATAATTCAAACAGATGTCTCCTACCAGGGGCTTTCCCTTAAAGGTGAAATCGATGGGTAGTGTAGTCCTCAATACTGTGGGTCCCTGTATTCTACATTGGACCACTTTGTATATATAACCTGTGCTCAAAATTAAATTTGGTTTGAAACTTGGGGTCTCTTTAAACTATTTACTTGTTTAATCTTTTGGTCTCTGTTTTATTCTCATTTCTCAGTGGAAATTCTTTTTGAGAAATTCTAACCTCCTTTGGAGAACCAAAGGGGAAATGGATTTTTTTCCCCCTATTAAGTCAGGAGAGACAGGGAAGCAATGTGACCCTAGATTATTAACTCGGGAGTTCTGGCTGTCCTTGGGAGAGGGCCAGTGGCCCAGAAGAGAAGCCAGATGGGGTCAGAGACCTCAAACTGACAGATGTGGCAGTGAAGGGTTCCAGGAAGAAAGATCAGAGGCTGGCCAGGAACAAGAGCCACTTGCCCAGATGCAAAACCCCAGAGGGGTGAAGGTAAAGACTTGGGCAGTGTTTTGGCTGAGTCATGGGAGAAACTGGTTAGCAGCTAGGGTCAAGTTTAGGACAACAAAACTCTGCCCAAGGAACTTGAGAAAACAGAGGAAGGGCCAGGAAGAAAGTGTTTGTAAGACCCTGAGAAGTTACATTGTATCATTTACAAAGTGACTTTATGTGACCTCTCTGTGGCCCCATCATGCATGTCTACATGTGACAATGCATCTGTCAAAGGAAAAGGGGGCAACATAAAGATCAATTCCACTGTACATGAATCAGGGAGAAACAAAGAAGCAGGAAGTTCAAGAGCAGAGAGAGTAAGTAGGGACTGTCTGTAAAGATTGCCTGCTCTCCCTCAACGGTGTCATCACAACGCCAAGTTTCATTTGGGTAATTTGCTAACCCACGAGCAGAAGATAGAGCCTGGGGTGACTCAGTCCTCTACCTCTGGGGGAGCCAACTGCCCCCAACCCCCACGTAAGACAGGAGAGGATAGAAGACGTCACCCTGAAGCTTTTACTCAGCTTATGAAAGAGGTCTTGGACCCGTTTATTTATTCTGACAACTTTTGCAAAATGCCTTTCTTTATCCACGCTGATTTTTTAAACACCCACTTAAATTGCAATCCATTTAAAGTTTATTGAACAGCACGCTCTAGTATGTCGGCAGGATCTCTTCTTTAAAGCAATGTTCTTGCTTCAAATGTTTTAATGATAACACCAAGTAACTAACTAACTAAAACAACACACACAGAAATGATGCTTTCCTTGGACCAGACTGAACAGACAAAGAGGACACGGATGAAAAAGGCATGCTAGAATTCCAACGAATAAATATAGAAGAAAGATGGAATTGGAAACTCACCCCTTGGCAACCAGCATAATAATAATTGTTTCAGGCAAGGATCATTAATGGATGCTAAAACTAGTGGATAAAAGTACAAAGAGAAACAAGATATTTACATAGTCCCAAAATATTTCCCTACAAGATGCTAATTAATTACAAAAAGAATAACAGTGACTCTACAGTGGAGAAGCCTGGCAGACATCACTTAAATAAAGCAATTAAATAGCACACACACACACACACACACACACACACATAATGGGAGAGACATCATGTGTCTCATGACATGATGCACTGAGAAGGACATAACATCTCTTCTGTGATTTTCCTGCCAAAATCACACAGCCTGAATCTAATTACCAGGAAACCTCAGACAAACCCAAATGAAGGGACATTCTACTAAATATCTAATCTGTGCTAGTCCAATATGTCAAGATTATAAAAGACAAAGAAAAGCTAAGGGACTATTCCAAATCAAAGGAGAACAAAGGGACATCACAACTGGATATAACAGTGTGATCCCAGATGAGATTCCTAGGCCAGTCCCTGGATTTAGTGGGGCAACCAGTGAACATTGTGTAAGGCCTGCAGATGAGATGATAGTATCGAGTCAATGATAATTTCCTGATTTTGATAATGAACTATGTAAAAATATGCCTTTGATTTTAGGAAATTCACACTGAAGTATTTAGAGGTGAAGGGGTATCATGTGTGCAACCTTTACCCATACATTGCAGAATAAAGTGTGTGTGTGTGTATTATATATATAGATAGATAGATAGATAGATAGATAGATAGATAGACAGACAGAATAATAAAGCAAATGTGGTGAATTTTTAACATTTCTTGAGAATCTCTAGGTGATCATACAGAAATTCTTTGTACACTTTTTGAAACTCTTCTGTAAGCCTGAAATTATTTCACGATGCAAGTGTAAAATAAAAATAAAAGTTGAAAATGGAAGACATAGTCTCTGCCATGAGGTACTTCTTAGCCTCATGGGGACAGATGACCAAGTCATCATGCAAAGATAAACACGGTTCAGAAAACCACAAGGTGCTCTAAGGGCCAAGGGGATAGGGTATAATTTCTGGAAGGAAAAGAGACACTCTAGAAAAGATGTTAAGTATGAGTTAAGCAAACTCATTACCTTCCTAGCCCTTATGGAAAATATTTAGGCTTGTCATTTTGAAAAGTCAAGTCAGTTGCTCTGTGTTGATATAAGGACGTCTTGCCCGGCCGGTGTGGCTCAGTGGATTGAGCGTCGTCCCATGGACAGAGAGATCCCAGTTCAATTCCCAGTCAGGGCTTGAACCCCAGTAGGGGGCGTGCAGGAGACAGCCAATTGATGTATCTCTCTCACATCGATGTTTCTATCTCTCTCTCCCTTCCTCTCTCTCTCTAAAAGAAATAATAAAAAAGAAAGAAAGAAAGAAAGCCTTTGGCTCATAGATCACTCTCTCCAATAGCTCGCCCATCCATCCATCCGTAGCTACCCCAGACTGTGAACTCCAATTAAGCCTTTTTACTATCAATACCCAAGTTACAGCCACACTGAGCATCTCTTTCTTTGCTAACAAAGATCCACATATTTTTTAAGAATTTCAGTCTGTTAACAGTTTCACAGTATACCATGGGATTAGGTGTCCATGGATGAATCCTCATCCTTATTTGTTTGTTCTAACAAATCCAGAAATGTGCCCACTGTTCTCTAGGAAGAGATAAGCGGGTACCTGCTAGGGATTGAAGCAAGGACCTACGTAAAGGAAGAAAAATGTTTCTAAGAGCTTCCACTGAGGTAAGGGAATATTAGTACCCCTGAGCATCAGGGGAGCAATGGGTGTTCAGAAGCCAAAGGAGGAGGGACATTTTGGTAGCTGGCAAAGAGGGTTTCTCACAGTGATGGTACCTGAGCAGGGATAGGAAGCCTCTGGCAAGCTTGAGCCACTAAGTACAGGAGAATTTAGAATATCTTGTCTCACCTTCAATCTAATAATGCTGTTTTCTTCTTTCAAGAATCATTGGCTTTCCCTGAGTCAGTAAATTAATTAACTTCTGTATTCACAGCCTAGATGACCTGGCACACAAGATTTGGAATCAAAACAGAATTAGATGCTTCCTGATTCTCAATGACTTAGCTACAGTCAGTTCCAAGATTAGACACTCATTTTTATCACTGAGAACTTCCACAAACATTCATATATGACCAAGGCCTGGTGATCATGAGTGTTGCCATGTGACATGTCACGAATGTTTACCCAATTCCTAAGAAAATATTTTTGTTTACTCATTTAGTATCCATTCACTCACTCAATACAAATTCCTGAATGCCTATTAAGAATCAGGGGCCACGTTCTTCTACCAAAAAAGGGTCAATTGTAAACTTGTTGGCATGCCGCCATAATTGAGGAGAAGCTGGACTGAGAGTCAGGAGGTCAGGTTTCGTCTTCAGTTATGCCACCGTGTGCCAATATGTCCTTGGGTAAATGGCATCTCTTCTCTGAACCTTGGTTCTCTCATCCGCAAAGTGAGCATGCTTTCCCAATCTCTTCAGTCTTTGACAGCACTGCTGACATGGTCAGCACTGATGGTCCACCTGACGCCTCCCAAAATATGACCTGAGACTGGTTTCTCCAAAGGTGGGGAAAGATTCTCACACAGTTGAGTATAAGAAAGAGAGGCTTTTGGAGAAGAGAGAACTCCACCGTGTTAGAAGAAGAGAAGATCTTCTCAGATGAGAGAGTGATTGTCTGTGCAGATACCTGGGCAAGGCAGGTACAGGTAGAGTGAGGGCTAGAAGCAAAACAGACTGGAGTTAGCTCGCGATGGATGTGACTAGCCTTAAAAAATTCACGAGGTAAACTTGACCTCCTCCTTACAAAGTAAAGGAAACCTTTTTGACCCGGGAAAAAGACAAGGATGACTTGAAAGTGTTTCCCAGGTCTAAGATGCTGTGATTGAACTCAACACACAGCCATGTTCTTGGTATTGGACTCACTGTTCCAGAGGGAGAAGTGTTTAGCTTAAAGACACTTACAATGTTTAGACACTTGATCCATCTCCTTTTCCAAATGTGACAAGATTTTGAGTTATTGCTTCATGAAGGAATTGGAAAACACCCTGAAATGCTGTTTATTTCTTAACTGCCTTGCTGTAAGCTCTTGTTTTAAATTCTAAACAGCTTAATAAAAAACTTTCCAACAATTTCAGCATTTTCTAAATTTGAGAGGCCATCTTTATAGCTTTTGGAAGAAAGTCCAGGAGTATTGTCACTAAGCAATTTCAGGCAAAAACCTAATTTTAACAGAGGAAATAATAACAATTGGAGTGATGCCGTTTAAAATCCCCTAACTACTCAGTGTGCATGTGACTAACACCCCATTACCTCACCCAGCTGACTCAGGACGATGAGTGTGTGTCACAGAAGGTCCATCTAAATGTCCACCTCAGCTGCTTTGCCTTCGGTCAATGGACAAACTACTAATTCATCTAATGCATTGGACCCAAGACTGTGGACGCTTAGGGGCCCGCATGGTTTTGGTCCAGGAGGGTGGAGGAGACATATGAGACCTGGAGGTAAACTCTCATAGGCAGCCTTTCACTCCTCAGACCTAGGAGTTTGCCAAGCAGACAAGGAGTCTAGTGGAGGGTTTCCCAACACCTACGACAGCATCACTTCCTCCTCATAACTACACTAGGTAGACATAATGGTTGCCACTTTCAGAAGAGACTGAGGGCCCTGGCCGGGGAGCTCAGCTGGTTGGAGCATCGTGCCAATACACCAAGGTTGTGGGTTTGATCCCCGGTCGGGGTACACACAAGAATCAACCAATGAATGCATAAATAACTGGAACAACTCATCTCTCTCGCTCTAAAAAGATAATCAATCAATAAATCAAATAAACTGAGGGTCCATCCAGGTTGTCACAAATGGCAGTAATTCATCTTCTCTTATGGCTGAGTAGTATTCTATGGTATATACGTACCTCCGCTCCTTTATCCAATCCTCTATAGAAGGACACTTTGGTTGTTTCCATGCTGGCCACGGTGAATAATGCTGCAATGAGCACAGGGATGAGAATATCATGCTAAGCAAAATAAGTCAGTCAAGAAAAGCTAAGAACCATATGATTTCACTCGTATGTGGAATATAAAACTGAAACTCATAGGCACAGACAACAGTATGGTGGTTACCAGAGGGAAGGGGGTGGGGGTTAGCGAAGGGTAAAGGGGGCCTAATAGATGGTGACAGAAGATGATGTGACTTCGGGTGATGGGCACACAGTGCAATGTACAGATCATGTGTCACGGAACTGTACACTTGAAACCTACATGCTCTTATTAACCAATGTCACCCCAATAAATTTCATTTGAAAAGAAAGAATTGAGGTTCAGTGGGGTGAACTGGCTTGTCTTAAGGCTTAAAACTGGCAAAAGCTGGGATTTGAACCCAGGTCTGACTCCAAAGTTCTTTCAGAGAGCCACGCTGCTGGCCCTTGGGGAGCGACTGTTCTCTGCCTGGGCTCAAGCTGACCTCTGCTCCTCACCTCTCTTCTCGTCATCCCTGCTCCTTTCCTTGGCTTTGGCAACCGTCCCATCTCCTTCCTCCTCAAGCTGCAGTTTCTGCATCCATTCACTCTTGTTGGCCCTGTAAACATGTCACGTGCAGAAGGAAGAAATGCAAGTAAGCTTTAAATGGCTGATCTTGGCAACAGACCCATCACAGATTCAGCCCAAAAGCTGTTTCTGTGCAAATGAACAGCTGAAGCAGACAGCCCAGCAAGGATTGACCAGCTTGCTCACTGAGGAGGATCTTGATTTTCAGTCGATTCCTCCCTCCTCTTTCAAATGTCATTATTGGCACAGAAGAAAATGGGGGCATACGGATTTGTGTTGTGATTAGGACTTGGCAGGGCTTGAATTCCTTGAGTTAAATATTTAGATGTCCCAGACTTCCCCTCCTGCACCAGAACGGATGGCTGTTTTCCTCTGGACTAAAGGCCAGATGAAGCATCTGGCAATAATATATACCGTTGTAGGGAGCTGGGTCGTACCCCTTTCCTGTTCATAGGAGGCAGTGCATCGTGAAACTTCTGCTGAATCAGCAGCCATAGTTTCTGCTATCCTCAATGTATGAGTCCAAATCCCCCAAATCCAGGAGTAAGTACTCCACACCTTCATCTCCCTCATCTGCCCCTTTCATGACCCACCCAATACATATAAAGACCTGTGCGTTTTACCTCTCTTTCTGGACTTCACCTGCTCTTCTCTGTTTTTATTCCACCATCTTATTCCCAATCATCACCATAGTGGTCGACACAGTCACCTCCCAGAGGGTCCCTTTGCCTTCACTCTGCTCCTACAAGGATCCATTCACCATCCAGTGGCCAGAGCGAGCTTCTCAAAATGCACACTTCTCGCTTTGCCCTCTTAATGTTGACATTTATCCCACACTGTGCACAAGATGAAAATGTGAACTTGGTAACGTGGCCTGTCTGGACCCATAACGCGCATCCCCTGCCGACCCTTCCAACTCCATGGACTCTGCACTCACTCACCTAGCCCGGGCACACTGCCCACCAGGCTCTCTCCTGACTCCGGGCCCTCACAGGAGCTCTTCCCTGAGCCTGGAGTGACCACCGCCCTCTCTGTTCTCAGCTCACATGCCACTTCCTCACAGAAGCTTTCTCTGGCCCCGCAGACGAGGCCCCACTCCTGACTCTGTGTGCCCTCTGGGCTGTGGTGCACTGTGCCGCTGAAGCTTTGAGAGTTGCCGTTCTAGTTCTTCGTGGGCGTATTTCTCTGATTTGTGTTTCCCTGGTCAGAGGGTTAGGAACTGCTTTGGTTTGTTCTAACCACTGAACTTCCAGGGACGTGGAAAATTGCGAGACGACTTATAAAATTAAGCTCTTCGAGGGACTTTTACATTTTTGTTTGATGTGAGGAGGAAGAACTTCGAAAATGTTATAAGCTTAGTATCACTGTCCTTCACAAACTTAGTGAAGTCTTAGTCAGTGGGTTAATAAATACAAGATTGGTGAACACTCTTCAACTCTTAGGACAAACCGTATTTCCATCATAAGTGAATAAACGTAGTTCCCTACAACAAACACTCCAACAAAGGCACTTTTTAATAGCCAGCATACAAGTCTGAAGGTTACAAGTCAATATTCTTTGCAGATATATTTAAAACAACTTTCTCAATGTCTTGGGGAAGCTCTTTGTACTTTTGAGTAAATTCTTGTAGACAAAAACACAACGTTACAGAGACAAGATATAGCACGAGTATGGATTTAACTTCAAACGCAAGTTTGGTAACTGATACGTAAACATTCTTTCATCATTTCCCTTATCTTTCTAAAACCATTGAAAGGCTAACCCAGAGTGTTGCGTTCCCAGAAATATTAACCACCTCTTTGCAGAAAGTCCCTCCATTACACTGGAATGTGTGGCCTGTGGGTCTCAACTATCCTTTTGACAAATGTTGAATCAAATAATTTGGTGTTTTCATAATGTATGTCCACAGAACCTACCATGGTGCTGGCCGGTTAGTTGGTGATGTATATGGACGCATATAATGAAGAAATGACCGACTGAGCTACACAGTGGTGTGGGTGAGACAGGATGAGACAGGTGAGACAGGATGGCAGGTGACTGAACAGGTAGCCATGGCGTTCTCTACAGCAGAGTTTCCAGACCTTGGATGCCATTCTACGTCAGGGCTAGCTGGTTCCCTTCCTTGTGGGGGCTGTCCTGTGCATCGCGGGCTGTTGACCAGCCTCCCTGGCCTCACTCACTCTGTGCACTCCAGTAGTGGACATCAAAAATGTCACCAGGCATTGCCAAGTAGAGAGCCATCTGTTTATAAAGATACCGTATATTTACTTAGGTGCATGCATTCTCGCCCTTTTCCAGAGTCACAACATGAAAATCAACCTTCTGTGAGCCACGGTCCAGCCAAACATGGTTTATAATAATCATATGAACGCAACTCACACAAAAGTCTCCACCTGGGAAGAACAAGAGAACAGAATGTGTTCGCGATTTGGCCTCTTGGCACAATGAACAGCCGGGGGCTTTGGAATCAGCTGGGCTTGTGTTTGCAGCCTGGGGCTACCTATACCAGCTGTGTGAGACGGGGCAGCTCACCCACCCAAAGCCGCAGCTCCCTTGTCTATCAAAACGGCGGTTCTAAAAAGCATATAAGCCAATGCATGGGAAGCACTCATAGTATCTGCTGCAAAATAAGGACCCAGTATACCAGAGGTTGCTGTCAGTGGCATCATTGATGTCCCTGCCTGCTACCTCCACCTTCCCTCCTTTGCCTGAGCACCAACCCCCCCACTCAAGACTCACGTCCCTGCCTCACCAGAGGGGAGCTGCTCCACCCCTTCCCACTCCCAGCCTCTGACTCCTAAGGCCACGTGTTTATGTTTTCCGGATCATTTCACACGACTTTCCTGAGCCTTTAAAGATAAGACTGAGCAATAACACCCCATCTTTGGGGCCTGGATCACTCCCCTCTGTCACCACCATTGTCTTGCCTCTGGTAATAGCTTCTGACAAAGAGCTATGCCGTGGGCGCGCCTTCTCTTGTTAAGAGGTCTCACTGTAACGGATCCTTGTTCTTGGCCCACGGTGCTGTAATTTAGCAGTTGGCAGCCGGCTGCGGATGTCATTGAGCCAAGTGTTTTCTTCCCCAGACACTGCTCAGCCAGGCTTCTTGGTCACCGCTGCTCGCACAGAGGTGTAGGCGTGGGGAGAGCCTGCAGAATACGCTCAGGATGCCCTGGATGGGCGAAGACGGTTCCTCGGGCAGGTGCTCCGTGGACGGGAAATGGAGCCACAGAGGCAGCAACTTAATCAGGCCTGAGCCAAGGAGTCCTGTCACCTGCCGCGTCTCTGTGCTCCTGGGGCTGTGAGAGGAGGGAGCTCTGGCAGCCCCCGACCCCCAGCTGAGATATCTCATGGGCAGTGAAGGGAGCCTCCGTGATGGAAAAACGTAGCACCGCGTGTACTTCCCGGGGCGAGAACGGTGACTCGGCCACGTCCCCATCGAAGTCTGGCACCTCTGAGCAGTGTGCCAACTCCACGTAGGCCGACTTGTCGCTGGGTTTCCACTCTGTCTAGTTAGCGAGAAGGGCTGTCACGTTCATTGCTGGTTTTCTAAATCGAAGTTAAGCGTATGCAGGAGTCACGTTCCTTTCTCTCTCTCATGTGCTCTGCGGCCAGCCGGCTTTCACTTGGAATCCACTAACTCACAATGCGTGAGTGTGCAACGGGGCAGGGGCCACGTGGACCTCGGAGAGAATGGGGAAAGCTTTTCAGGAAATTGATATTTGAGTAGGCATGTTTAAATGAATAATGTACAAACTGCTCTCATTCTGCTAGGGATGCTATTTACATACGCTAAATAAGAAATGACCCTTATGTGTGCATGAAGGAAGGCTGTAGAACAGCTGTCCAATAGAAATACAGTGTAAGGCACATACGTAATTTTAAATGTTATGGCAGCCACATTTAAGAAGTGGAAACAGCAGGTGAAATTAATTTGAATAATGTAGTTTATTTAACCCAATAGATGCAAAATATTACCCTGTCATCATGGAATCATTGTAAAAATTATTAATGACATATTTGACTTCCCTCATTCTGTCTTTGAAGTCGGTATGCATTTGATACTTATAGCACATTTCAGTTCAGACTAGCAGCATTTCAAGGGCTTATTAGCTGCATGCGACGGGTAGCTACCAGATTGGACACCACAGTGCACTCGAAGTTCCATTCCTTGTCTGCCTCCTTCTGCTCTTCCTCCTCCTTACTGCTTCATGAGGCATCAATGGCATACATCTTTTGGTTGCGATTGCTCATCTGTTTACAAAGTGACATATTCATTTGGGGGCATGCATTCTTTTCCTTCTCGAGAATCCTCAGTCCGTATTTTCCAACTCCCAAACGCAAGGTCAGGGTCTGTGACGTTCAAGTAAAATGAAGGAAAAATAAGACTGAATTTTTAAACTTAAGTAAATCTCAAAAACTCTGGAACATGTAGTCCATTGTTACAGGGCCTTTGGGGTTTACAGAGTAGAAGTTTAAGCTCTGCCACACCGAGTTCTTCCAAAACTTTGAATATGGACAGCCTGAAATTGTACCCTGGCTGGACTTACATTTCAGGGGCTACATCCACACAGGCTATTCCCAAGCGGAGTTACCCACATCGGCCCAGCTCCACGCGGGGAAGGGGAAGATGCGTGGGCGCCAAGAAGCCAAGCAACACAAAGCAGCTTCATTCCCTCCCCCACCCCGGCGCTGATGAATACATTTACTTCAAAAAGTAGATTTTTTTTTAGGCTGATTCCAATGGCAACTTCCTTATGACCATTGCATAAATGTAATTAAACAACAGAAAATAAAAATCGCTAGATAAAACCTCAAGATTATCAAGATAAGGCTCTGCGCAAACATGAGGAAGGTCTGTGTGCACTAATAGGCTAAGATGTTCATGGTGTCAACAGACAAGCAAATTATGGGTCATTATTCATTGCATGATTCTTGCAAAATGTATAGTTGAAAATGTAGGTAGCCCGACTGGTGTGGCTCAATGGTTGAGCATCGACCCATGCACCAAGAGGTCGCCGGTTCGAATCCTGGTCAGGGCACATGCCCAGGTTGTGGGCCCGATCCCCAGTGGGGGGCATGCAGGAGGCGGCCAATGTTCTCTCTCATCGATGTTTCTGTCTCTCTCTCCCTCTCCCATCCTCTCTCTCTAAAATCAATCAAGAAAGAAAAAAATTAAAAAGCAAATGTAGGTAAGCCATATAGATATGACGTAAATACATAGATGAAGACGTGGATAAATTCGTAAAGTCAGGAAGACGAGGCACAACAGATCGCTAGAGTGGGACTGTGGAGGGCGAAAGTGAGCGAGCAGGTGGACGCATTTACTTCTAACTTTGTATAGATTTTAATAGTGCAGCTGGTTGGTTATTTCCTTTTGGTGTGATTTTTAGAATGATTAATACTACGAATCACCCTTAGTAGTAATGGTAATAGAGTAATAGTGCCACGAGAGTCACTCAGTCGTGTTCAAAGTCAAGTGACAGGATCTCTAGTATTGAAAACATCTGCACCTTTGCAGGGTTCTTTGGGAAAGACAATAATGCTGGGGAAAACAGTAGGCGGCAGGAAAAGAAGAAGACTCGATATGAGATGGATTGATTCCATGAAAGAAGCCGTAGGCATGAATGTGCAGGACCTCAGCAGGGGTGCAAAGGACAAGGACCTTGTGGACATCACTCCTTCACAGGGCCACCGGGAGTCAGAACCAGCTCGGTGGCACCTAACAGATAGCCATTGGACCTTGCCTTGATTTTGACCCATCCTAAACTGACCTCAGTCTCCAGCTAATTCAGCTATGATAATGTGATGAACATTGACATTTACCGATCATTCAGTAAGAGTCCTACTGCCCTTCATTGAACTTGGGAAGGTATTAGAATTCCGTTTCCAGGTGAATAAACAAAGGCAGAGAAACACTGAGTCATGTAACCAAGGTCACACAGCTAGCCGGCATTAGTACCAGACTGTGGCTTCAGTGACGTCTAACCTCTTGACTCTGGAATTCCCAAGGGCCTGTGGGCAGCAGGCCCCATAGATGGTGAAGGTTCCACACAAAAGTCACTTGAATTGGGTAAGAGATGTTTCCCTTGGTGGGAAGCTAATCTCTGCTTGAGCTCACCTGAGGATGGGTGGTCTCCAGAGTTGGCAGTCAACCAAAATGGCCCATAAAACTGGGGCGCCCACTTGCCGACGTGTGAGCTGGAAAGAATAGGGTGCCCAGGGAGGGTGGATGCCAGTGTTTTCAGCACACTGTCGCCGCTGTAATAACTGCAAGTTTTGCTTTCCAGGGGATCTGAGCTGCAAAATGTGTCACCACCCACAGGCTAAGTTTTAATGATTTCGTTTGGTGGAAGCAAAACTCACACTCACGAGAAGTGTGGAATCTATTGACACATTAACTGTATGGTCTTGCATGTTGTGAGCCTAACAATTGGTGTTTCCTCTGTGAACTGTTTGTTTAATATCAACTTCGGGTGAATTTTTAAAATTACCATTATTATTACCCCCTAAGGGCGTCAGGTCACAAGCAACCTCAAATACCACCAAAGGCAATGACTGACGGTGACTAGTTATTAAAGTCTCCTCTCTGTCCTTTACTAATGTTATAGTGTTATCTTCAGAAGCATCCCCAGCCATCATGTACCAACTTGTATCAGCTTTGGTGTGATGTGTTTTGCCCAGGGTCTGATTCAGGTATGTTTTGAAAAACTTAAAAACCTAAGCAGTGTTTTGGAGGAGAGAGATGAATAGGCAGAGTACAGATCATGTTTAGGGCAGTGAAAATATTCTGTATAATAAATATTATAACAATGGATCCATGCCATTATACATTTGTCTAAACCCATAGACTGTACACCACCAAGAGTGAACCCTAAGGTACACTATGAACTTCAGGCGATTGCAATGTGTCAATGCAGTTTATCACTGGTAAAAAAAAAAAAAAAAAAAAAAAAAAAAAAAATTTTTTTTAAATGTACCATTCTGGGGAGTGATGTAATGGGTGAGGCTGTGCCTGTGTGGGGGCAGGGGTATAACAAAAAGAGATTTCCTTCTTCTTAATTTTGTTATAAACCTAAAACTGTTCTAAAAAAATAGTCTTAAAAAAAAACAAAACACAAACTACTCTGCAGCTAACAGTATGAAAAGATTGCCCCCAAACATGTTATCTTACACTGTAAGACTCGGATACTTAGACAGAGTAAGCCAAGCTGGCCGCTCGGTACCATTGCCTGCACCCTCCACAGCACCCTTCCCTGCCCCAGATTAACTGTCGGCCAAATCCAACCTTCAGCCTTGGAAAACTCTCTGTTAAAGCAGATCTGGGGTGAGTAATGGATGGTTTGTAAGTTTCTTGTACAAATCACTGGAGTTTAAGCACCATGGTCTGCCTGTAATTACTTCACAACCCCCTAATTGCTTCTTGATTAGCCCAAGTTATTTTGACTCGACTGTAAGAATACCGCTTCTTCTGTGTCTCTGAACAGAACAGCTGGTTGCATGTGAAATGCACCAGCTCTCGGGTTTTGGTTACAAGTGTCACTTTCTCCCTGGTGCCTCTCTTTCTTCACCTGCAAAGTGGGACTCCCAGTCCACATTCTGCAGAGTTGCTGATGCGATTCCAGGAGAGGAGGCATCGTGTGTGTTGAGCACGGATCGTGGACGGGCTATTTCTGCTCAGACGTGCTTCAGAAGAATGGAGGTTGACCCAAGAGGGAGCAGCGGAAGCGATGCTCAGAAAGTGGTAAACATAATGGTGAATCTTTTACAAATTGCTTTCAAATGTAATAATTGCAATAAGAATGTCTCATTGAGCGGGTAGCTGGTAACGGGAGAAACTTGAAGCGCTGGAAACCAGTAGCAGCGAAGACGGAGAGTGGAAAGACACAAGTTAAAGAAGTTCGCAGGTCCTTCGGATGCTAAGAAAGGAGGCAGACAGGTTGTTTAACCTGGGACTTTGTTGAGGTAATTATGCTTGTTAAAAACTTTAAGGGTAAGGACCCGAGTGATAGGCATAATATAACTTCCAAACAAGAAAAGAGAGGGAAAAACACACCCCAAAACATAAAACTAGCTAGAACAACCCAAGAGAAAACAGGAAATTGGGTGGGGGCAGGGACTCAGCAGAAATTGCATGGTAAATAGACAACACAGAAGGTATATGTTCAAATCCACCAGGCTGATAGAAATTCAAAGTTCATGCACTACCCACCAATAAGCAATGTAGGTAGTTAATCTTAGAAATACGAATAAATGGCCCTGGCTAGTTTGGCTCAGCGGTTAGAGCGTCAGCCCGAGGACCGGAGAGTCCCGGGTTCGGTTCCCGCTAAGGGCACGTACCTCGGTTGCAGTTTGTCCCTGGCCCCGATTCGGGTTGTGTGGGTGGCAGCCAGTCGATGTGTCTCTCTCATGTCGATGTTTCTCTCTCTCCCTCCCTCTCTCCCTCCTGCTCTATCTGAAGATAAATGCAAAAAAAATGTCCTCAGGTAAGGATTAAAAAAAAAAAGAAATACGAATAAATGTTCAGGAAGAATAAACAATTGTGGACTATTAGTGGACTTTGGTTTTGAGAGGGATTGATCAGAGAGAATAAAAGCTTTAAAAAAATTTTAAGTAAATAGCCCTGGCCAGTGTGGCTCAGTTGGTTGGAGCGTCCCCCCCCCCACCCTGAGCACCGAAAGGTCACAGGTTTGATTCCTGGTCAGGGCACATACCCAGGTTGTGGGTTCAATCCCTGGTTGGGGCCTGTGTGAGAGATAGCCGATTGATGTTTCACTCTCATATCGATGTTTCTCTCTCTCTCCCTTTTCCTTCCTCTCTCTCTTAAAATAAATAAATAAGTAAATAAAAGCAGGTCCTCGGGTGAGGATTTAAAAAGTAATAAATAAATAAAGCAACCAGAAAGAATCCTATCGGCGAGATACCTCAGCATGTGGAATTCAAGGCCACCCATCATCTTTTTGTTGATACTTTTAAGTCCATGGGAGGACCCAGCATTCCCACGGGACGGAATTGGAGCCCTGCCTTTGAGTGAAGTTCACACCCACGCAGACGTGTCTAATGAATTATTTGGAACCTACTCTCGGATGACTATAAAGGTAATAATTGCGAACAGAGAAAACCCTTTAAAGAGAATTGTCCCCTTCCTAAGGGCCTCCAAGGAGCTAAAAAGCCTTGAGACATCTCAGGGGTCAAGTTCCAAGTCCCAAGATGCTGTTCCTAGAACTCAGAGCCTTCTTCCACTGAGGCTCCACTGTTGACTGGACCCAGGTGGTTAGAGTCTTCTCTCTGTTATGCTGGAAACATTGTTTTCCTTTTGCCTCCGCTATTGCCTCCTGAGCTCTGTTTCCTAGTATCTCACCTGCCACACCTGTCTCCTGAGGACCACACCACATCCCTAATAGCTGTCAACTGCAGGTGTGTTATCTGAGGTCCTGTTCCCTCTTCCCTCTGTGATGCCCTACAAAATGCTTACCTCTGATTGGAGGAATCAGTCACAAATTCAAATGCCTTCAGGGGCCATGCAGACAGAATAAGTGAATGAGGCAGCCTGAGCGGGCCGGGGTGGGAGGTGGGCCTGTAATAGCTAAATTTAAGGCAGACTTATATCAGTAGGGAATATGGCATAAAACAAACAGGGGTAGAGCAGGGTTTTCCAGGGGACCCGGATTATGAAGATGGTTGAGACTTCCCAAGAGAGTACACCCAACCCTTTCAAATTCTCTTGGCTCTATTCCCAGGAGTAGAATTGCTGCTGAGTCATGTGGTAAATCCATGTTTAACAGTTTGTGGAATTGGAAGACTGTTCTCCAAAGCAGCTGCACCATATTTTATTCCTACCAGCAGTGTGTAAGGGTTCCAATTTCTCTACGTTCTCACCGACACTTGCTATTGTCTGTTTTTTTTATTATAGCCAACCTAATGGGTGTGAGATGGTATCTCACTGTGGTTTTGATTAGAATTTCCCTGATGACTAATGATGCATTTTTCCTTGTGCTTAATAGCTAATGTAAATTTTTAATATTGGATATGGATGGTTTCCACCAAAAGGAACAGTCCTCTCTTCAGGGGGCCCTGCATGTCTGCTCAGGGGTATGACACTCATTCAGGCTTGGAGACTCACTAGTTACTCATTTCCACTCTTCTGGGATGGAGAGAACAGATCCCCAGGAGAGAGGCAGAAGGCCAGAGATTTATGCTCCTGTCTCTCTTTTCTCCCTTTCAGATGCAGCTGGGAGTCTTCTGGAACAAATTCCCTCAGACAAATTCTCCACCAGACCATCAACTCAGGGGGACCAATGGGGAGTCTGTTGTTCAGTGTTTGGGCCAAACCACCCAGAGCTTGGGGTGCCAGGTGAGCGTGAATAGGGGCCGAAGTCACCCATTACGAACCCCTCACCCGTGACTGCCGGAGAGGTATTTCTCAGGCTTTAACCATGAAACCTGTTTCCTCTCTCCCCTCCGAAGCGCAGCCCAGAGAGGCATGATAAAATCGCTCAGCAAATGGAAAATATTTATTTTGTGCTTATTCTAAGAAATGTGATCCATCAAAAATCAGCTGACAAGTCCTTTCATTTCCAAGGACAGTGTCCACACATTCCAGGCTGCCTCTGGACCTGGAATTAGACAAAGCCAAGCCCGAGGCCAGTGAGGGTATACAGATGTCTTCATGGTGATAGGGCAGCAGAGATTCAAGGCACCGTCTGCACAGTCAGACTGCCTGGGTCTCAGCCTGGCCCCCTCACTCACTCAGTGAAAACTGGGCAAGTTGCTTAACTATCTTTTTTTTTTTTTTTTTAACAATATACATTTATTTTCTTCAAGTTTCTGTGGCATAGCCCTCTCGTGTGTGTGTGTGTGTGTGTGTGTGTGTGTGTGTGCTTTTCTCTTTTTATTGAATTTATTGGGGTGAGACTGGTTAACAATTCGTAACCATCTCTTAATGCCACTTTTCCCACTACAAAACAACAACAATAATAGTCCCTTTCTTCATAAGACTGTTTTGAGAGTTAAAAAGGCAATAGCTACTCAGTCCTTAGCAAAGAGCCTGGAACATACCGGTCAACAAAGAAAAAATTAGATACTAGTATGTGTTGGCTGTTGACTTGAAAAGGGAAGTCCCTGCCATTTCTCAGAACTGATAAAGTTTATGAAGCTCAGCTTCTCACTAACACAGAAATTATTAGGAAGACAAGAACGTGCAATCCAGGAGGCAACATAGATTAGTAATGTAGTTAGTTTTGATAAAATTACATAACTCATGACTTAACTAATTCATACTTGGTAATCTGAAAGACTTGGTAAAATCCATATTTAATTTTTCAAACATTAACTGAACAACTATGGGATTGGATGCTGGATAAATGGCAGGAATGTCAACTATGAAAAGGAGTTCGAGTCTGTGTAGGTACCATGTTCAATGAGCTGCTGACAGTCCAGGCTGCTTTGGTCTGCACAGAGCCTAGCTCTAGGGAGGGCTAATTTTGCTGTACATTTCCTTTGTTAGGTCAGAACCAGAATAAAAACGAAGCCAAAGTTCTAGGAGTTCCATTTTTTTATAAACTGGATAGTGAAACCAAGTTGTTAAAGTATCAGGAAACCAAGCTAAAAATGAAGCCAGAATTAGCAGAAAGCAATTAGTTTGGAAACAGAAAATGGAAAGAAATACACGGTCACTTAACCTCACTCTATTGGTTTTCTACTTCTGCTGTGACAAAGTAACACCCACTTAGTGGCTTGAAGCAACATAAATTGCTATCTTAGAATTCTGGAGGTTACAAGTCTGAAGTGGGTGTTACAGGGCCGCCATCGAAGTGTTGGAGTGCGAGGGGAGAATTCAGACCTGTCTTCTCCAGCATCTAGAGGCTGCCTGGGTTCCTTGGCTCAAGGTCCCCTTCCAGCAACTGCGTCACTACAACCTCGGCTTCTGTCATCACATGTCCTCTGACTCTGATCCTCCTGCCTCCCTCTCATAAGGTCCCCAGTGATTACGCTGGGCTTACTCAAATAATTCACGATAATCATCCATCTCAAGATCTTTAACATAGTCACATCTTCAAAACTCCCTTTGTCATGTAAAGTAACAATTTACAGGTTCCAGGGATTAGGATGGGGACATCTTTGCAGGACCGTTAATATGCCATCCCTAGTCCCCTAGCTGAAAGATTACGATGTGAAAGACGGATAAGGTCAGGAGTCATACACATGGGTGGCAATGGTGGGTGGCAGTGGCAGGAGGCAGAACCCGGCTCCCAAAAGGAGAATCTCAGTAATGGTAAGAGGGGAGTCAAGATGGCAGGAGTGTTTTGTGGGGGCTGTGGGCTCTTCTTCAATGGGATTCAATCCCCTGTTCTACGCATTCGCCTTCTCAACCTTTGTCAGGGGGTTGGATTACATGACCTCCAAGACTCTTTCCAATGTAATGTGTCCTGGTCTTTGTGAATGCCTCACCACAAGTGTTGAGGATTTGGAAGGTGTATCAGTCAGGATAGGAGAAGCTACGTTGGAGTAACAAACAGCCCCAATAATCTCAGTGGCTTCAATCAACATATTTATTCTGGGACTGTCGGGGACTCTGATCATTGCAGTCCTGCAGGAACCAGTAGAGACACAACCATCTCCAATGCAGCTAGCTACTGTGCCAGGGGGATAGTGAACTCTGGAGGGTCTAGAAAGAACAGTTACTACTCTGGCCCAGAAGTGGCACCCATCACTTACACTACAACTCCTCAGCCAGAACAAGTCACACAGCTCAACCCAACCAAAAGGAAGACAAAAACATGCAATCTGGAAGGCAAAGGACCAGAAACATTTGGTGAGCAGAAATGGCTACAGAAGTAAACAAGTCATATTCCTGTCAATTCATGGGTTTTAGCCATAAATTGGATTCCTTTTGACCTCCAAAGTGTTCCTCTAAAGAGGGTTGCCATCTGTCCGTTTATTCTGGGCTCACTGATGAGACAAGAGTGTCTTAAACATGTTCTTCTTCATTGATTTATAACACCACTGTTGGGATTTCATTTTCAAAAGATTAATACTAAAAGGATGATGATGATAATGAAAATTGTAATGAATGCTTTTTGAAAATTCACAATGTGCTAAAAATGTACTAGGCACTTTCCACACATATTTTCCTGGATCTTAGGCCTAGAGGCATCAGCAAAGCATGCTTCCCATTTAATAGACGCCTGCAAGGACCATGCCCTGGTGTGTTTTATTCATGCGTTTTCTGTCTTCATTTTGGCAATCACAATACCTTTGGTGTGATACCTGGTCTTCTGTATACCTTTGCAAAATTCATAGTGTGGTTGTTACATAGACGTTTTTAATTACATAAAAGTTATAGTGCTATCAACTTGGTTCTGTTTGTCTCTTTCTTACATTCAGCATCATTTTTATAAGACCTTTCCATGTTTGTGAGTATACATCTCACACAGTGTATGGTTGGTAAGAGCCCCATAGCATTCCATAGATAGTGTCCACTACCTTTTGCTTGACTTTTCCCTCAGGGATGAAGAGTCCAAGTTGTCTATGGTAGTTCCCCGATGCTTTAAACTACGGATACACAGACTTTTTCTATAAAGATCAGATAGCAAAGATTTTGGACTTTGTGGGTCCTAAGATCTTAGCAGCAGGTATTCAACTCTGCTGTTGTAACATAAGAGCAGCCATAGTTAGTACGTAGACAAATGGGTGTGGCCAGGTTTGGCCCATGAGCCATAGTTTGCCCAGTCCTGCTTCAAACAAGGCTGTGATGAGCACCCTCTGTCTGGCCCCTTATGGACTTGTGCACCATTTTTTCTCAACCATACTGTATAAACAAGAGTGAGATTGCAAAGTCAGAGGGCACACTCAGCATCACTAGACTAAGAACTTTGTTCCGAGTGGCCATCAGTCTATATCATCAGCCTATGCCCTTAACAGTACTTGACAGACACAAAAGGCGTGTAGCCACATCCCTCCCAGCATTACTTAACTGTCTTAGTTTTTGTCAGTACCGATGGGGTAAAGGAAGAGCTTGGTGGTTCTTTCTTCATTCATGTTGCTCTGCGTACGGCTGAGTTTCAGGACCCCTTCATGGACTTACTAGTCATCAGCACTGTCTCTTCTGCACTGTGTCTGTCCGTGCCTGTTGCCTTTATTCTCTATTTCTTGATGACTTATGGGAATTTTTTTATATATTCTAAGTACTTGTCCTTTTATAACATTTGCAAGTAGTTTCTCCCAATCTGTTAACTGTCTGTGGTGTTTTATAATCAGGATTTTTTCATTCTGATTGCATGATTTGCTTTTTGAGACTGGGTTAAGAAATCTGTCCACACTCCTGGGTGACCATAATAGTATTTTCTTTGATTAACCCTAGAGTGTTACCTTTCACATCTTGGTCTTTAATCCACGCGAAGGCCCTTTTATTTACAGGCAAGGAATTGTCATTGCCATCCATATAGGGAGTCAGGTTTTTCATCACAATCAGTCAACACTGATGGATAAAACTGTATCCATGGTTTCGTCCCGTCATCTTCATTATATAGCAACGGCTCAGCTACGCACACATCTGCCTGAGAACTTTCTCTTCTGTTCCACTCTTGTATCTATCCATTTTGTGGCGACTGTTATGTTGTTTTTATTTCTATAGTTTTGTAATATATTTTAATATTTGGTGCGGTATATTTCTCCTTTTTGCCCCTTTTTTCCAAAATCTATTTCACTTGATACAGACCTTTACATTTCCATATACATTCTTATGCATTTTTGTAGTCTCTAAAACCTCAAAAATACCCCGCTGGAATTTTTATTGTGATGGCATTGAATTCAGAGTTTAATTTAAAGATAATCGGTATCTGTACAATATTAGGACGTCTCATTCATAAGCATGGAACATGCCTCAAGTGATCAGACCACCTTTTACGTCCTTTAAGAGCATTTTAGCATTTTCTCCATAAGTTTTATGTATCTTTTGCTAAACAAATTTCTGGACACTTTGGAATTCTGGCTATTTGAAATAGATTCTTCTTTCTTTTCTTTTCTTTTCTTTTCTTTTCTTCATCCGGTTGATTTTTGCTGGTATGGAGAAGTGCTATTATTTTTGTGGCTTGATTCTGCTTTTTTAATATTGTAATGTTCAAAGCAACCTTATGAGAGTGGTACCTCTGTGCCATTTTATAGGTGGACAGGTTAAGAAACTAGCCCAAGGCCATTCAGCTAATAAAGCGTGACTGGTGTATGATGCTAAGCGGGCTTCCATCACAGGGAATTTGGGCTGTGGGGAAGGTAAACAGTGACAGTACATTTAAAACTCCCTGGCACAGGATGAAATGCTCAGTTTACAAAGTGGAAACTCCCCTTGCAAATATTATTCTTCGGCTATTTCTCTACTGACGCCTGCTGACCCCCAGGAACATGGCCCAAGCGAGGCCTATGGTCCGTGGCCCGGCTAATAACAGTGTGAAGAGGAAAAAAACTGCTTCCTTTCCCAGTGGGCAGTTCTAACACATCCCTCCACCGAGTTAAAATCGACCCTGTCAAGGCAGCGAGATGCTCTGAATAGGGCTTCCCCAGACTCCCTGGTCCGGCTGGCACCTCCTGTCATTTTCCTTGTCATTTTTGCTGAAGCCTAGCCCCAGCCCCCACAGCAGTTCCCGCTTGGAAGTCTCCTGTCTGGAGCCAGTGAGGTTTGTCTGCTTTCTTGGGTTTGGCTAATAAATTGGGATCGTGGGGTCAGGCAGCGTGGGACCTGGCGCCCAGGGAGCCCTGCCACCGATTTTATTAGATTTCTCTGTGCAGGGCCCGGGATGCCATCCCAGCAGAGAGCCCACAATCACTCAGTAACCAAGATTTTGTCGTCTCTGGTTTGACAAGGTCATTTTTTACGAGAGGAGGAAAAATCCCACATTAATTATACAAGCAAACTGGGGCCAAGGCCGTCAGAGCCAGCCTCCTGCTTCTGAGGCGGGAAAGGAGGGGAGGCCGGTGCCCTCGGTGAGTGGGGATCGAGTGGGAGAGAGGAGGAGTGTGGGCAGAGCGGAGACTGTTCAGACGCTCCGTCTCGGAATGCACACGTGCTGTGGAATCCGGGGTCGTCTTTAGAATGTCTGCTCATCTAAAAGAGATTGCAGGAAGACTGAGTCAGGGAGCACGCGTGGCCCAGGCCCACACGTGTTTATTCAACACGCTTTCCTAAAGGACCCGCTCGGTGCCAAAGACACAGCTAGTCGTTGAGAAGGAACACACGAAAGAAGCGTAGTTGGTGCCCTCACAGCATTTCTTTCAGTAGCACAGCAGGGCTTCTTCTGGGCACTCCAGGTCACGGCAGCCTCTCCGGCCTAGAAAGGCCAGGTGAGCACCCATCACTCTCCGGCTGGAGCTTAGGAAACTCTTGCACCCTTCCTGGTAGACCTCCCGGGAGATCTGAAAATGCGAAACCATCGTGCCCTCGCATCCTTGTAGCTTGGATTGCTGTTTGATTGAGCGAGCAGACCTAACTATGAACTCCAAGCCCACGTTTTTTTCTTGGCTCATAAAGATGGAAACACAAACGGAGGGTCCGATTTCAGGGCTGGCAGTGCCTTGTCCAGAAGTCACGAAGGTTCGACCCATCTAGAACATACGTGTGTTTGTTGGAGCGCATCCCTGGTCCACAGATCCCCATTCGGCACCCTCTCGTGCTCTGCCTTGGAAGTGGGCACCGCCCTTCATCTCCCATCGCTTCCATTCTCTGCACGGAGCTGCCTGTGCTCAAGTCCCTGGAAAGCTCTGGTTCTCTGTGTACAGATGCTCCAGCAGCTACGAGCTTTGCACGTTGGGTTTCTTCTGCTTCCTGAAAGAACTCCCTCCGCTAGCTCACTTCCTGTCCTTTCAACAAGAGAACCCTTCTCTTCTGCCTGCATGCTTTCCCCACTCACGCTCCACCCCTCTGAGGCGGGGCCCGCCATGCCCTCTACAACAAAGAGCTCGATACAGAGCAGCAGACTAGCTCTGTCAGGGGACATGCATTTCCCCTGGCACCTGCCAACGAAAGCATCCAGGGCGTGAGTGTGATTGTGAGACACGAGGACCTGGGTCTGTCTCCCCGTTCTGCCACTTCTGAACTGGGGGACGATCAACAAGTCACTTAATCTCTCTGGACATTTTACTCCTTCTCTGGAAAGTATAGATAGCAATAAACCTGTCCTAAGGAGGCAGTGAGTCCGAGGTCAGGTGACCCACGTAAACCGATCGATGACTCGTCATCAACAGCACTGCTGCTCTGGGGAGCCCTCTGTCTGTCTCACTTGCAGCAGACAACCTGAGTCCTTGTGTTCATTTAGAAAAATCAGGATTGTCGGTCCTGGCCAGTGTGGCTCAGCTGATCGGAGCATCGTCCCGTACACCAAAAGGTGGCAGATTCGATTCCTGGTCAAGGTATATGTTTCCGGTTTGATCCCTGGTCAGGGTGCATACGGGAGGCAACTGATTGATGCTTCTCTCTCACACTGACCTGTCTCCCTCTCTCTTTCTCTCTCTGTCTCTCTCCCTTCGTCTCTCTAAAATAAAAACAAGCAAAAAATCAAGATCATCTGGTACAAATGCAGTATCTTCCCTTTATCTCCTTCTGAATGTTGCTGGAGGTGCACCCCCCTCACTGTTCCATACTTCCTCTGGGTCTCTCCCACGGTCCCTTCTTCTTGCTGTGTAAGATGGACAGTCTCCTCTAAGGCCTTTTCTAATCAACTCCCCTTCGACCTCTCCAGCTGTGTCTGGAGCTCTCGTGTATGAACCTTCCAGGATAACCACAGCTCACCATTCCCCAAGCCTGGAATGCCTCCTCCTTTCTCCCATGTTCCCCTTAGTTCTAGCTTTCATTCAATTCCACTCCTCCCAAAATGACAGTGTCTGCTAAACCTCCTTGTACGAATGATTGCTGTGTAACAACTGTAGTGGCTTAAAACAATGCACACGCATCATCTCATCGTTTCTGTGGGTCAGAAATCTGGGTCCTTGACATCATGGCTTCTCAAAGTGGGATCAAAAGTGTCAGCCAGGGCTGAGCTCTCCTCTGGAGGCTGGGCCAGGGAAGGGCCCAATTCCAGCCTCATGTAACTGATAGGAGCACTCGACACAAGTGCTGAATACATCTGAACCAGTGAGCCATCTGAGGAAAGCATTGGCACAGCAGGTGGCCATGAGGGGGACACTGTAATTGTCCAGGTAAGAGAGGATCTCTGGGGAAGCATCAGGCCACCACCCACTAAAACCTCTCACAGCCTCAGTTTCCTTTTTGAAAGTGAGAATAAAAATAAAGCCTACCAGATAGGGCTATTAGAAGGACTGAAGGAGGTAGTGTTTTTAAAAGTGTTTAGGAAAAGGTCCAACACAAAGTAAGTTTTCTGTAGGTGTTAGCGATTTTATTATTATCATGCGTAGTTTATTTCACCTGTGTTTGCCTGCCCCGGCTCACGTTCTGCTATTTCTCTGCTCTTTTACGGCTTTTCCTGGCTCAGAAACACAGTGAGCATCTCTTCCCTGCTGACCGGGACCCCCACACAAGGCTGTGCTGATGGGCCGGCCTTTCTGCTCGAGCCCGCGCTTCTGATGTGGTTCCACAGGAGCCAAGGAGAGCGTCCCTGTCCCGATCATCGTCACCTCCAAGCTGAGCTCAGCACCTGGCTCCGAGGGCGAGAGACTGACTCCCCGGGCGGCACTTTTATTGTGGTTTTTCTGATGGGTTCAGGATGGCCGGGCCTTTGCTACCCACCCCCATCCCCAAGTGAATTCCCAGTCCTGCCAGAGGCTGAAAGGAGAGTGACTTAGTCATTAGCTCCTCTGGCAACAGCCCCTGGCTGCAGTTCAAGGCGGCTCGGAAAACAGGGCAACAAGTGGCTGCAATATGGATTTCAAAAGGCTCACAGACAAGAAAAGGAAATGAAAACCAGAAAAAGCAGAGATGGTCATGTCTGGAGGCACATCTAGACACCACTGGGCACTGTGGTCAATGCTCCCGGGCCCTTGAGGTAAGGGACAGGGGAGGGCAGTGTCAGCAGAAGAGCTGGGGCTGAACGGCAATGCTGAGGCCCCGGGACTCTCTTGGCAGATGAAGGGGGTTGTGGTCCACGGTCATATTTCTCCAGCTGACTCTCAGATACGGAAGCTCTTAAGAAAGATTGCCTATGGAAAGTGAGATGATGGCCCTGGCCCGTGTGGCTCAGCGGTGGAGCGTCGGTGTGCAGAAGACAACAAATCCACATGTCTCTCTCACGTTGATGTTTTTCTCTCCCTCCCTCCCTTCCACTCGATCTAAAAATCAATGCAAAAGTATTCTCAGGTGAGGATTAATCAAAATGAGTAAATAAATAAAATAAGTGCGATGATGGTGTTTATGGTTTGAACGAGGGGATGCTCCATCTTGCTGGAGGACCACGCCCTGCCTTGGGGTGACCTTAGAGCTACAGGGAGATTGTTCCCCATCTCTGCATCTGCACGTCCACTCCAGGGAAGAGTTCTGGTTGTTCTGTGAATAATTGCCTGTCCCGTGGATTAATTGCAAGTGCAAGGGAGTGGGAGTCTGACGTCAACCGCCCCACTAAGAATAGTCACAACGGGGAAGATGGTTTCACACAGGGGATTCTAAGCTGAAAACAAACAAACAAATGGAAAATGTGCCCGGCAGGATTTCATCCCATTAAGGCCTTCGTCATGGGCTTTGGAAAAGAGGGCGGAGTGTTGGCACAATGGGCTTTAGTTGCACTGTCTCACCTCCTTTGACCACACTCGAAGCAAATGCTGATAGTCATTCAGGGCACGCCTTCCTGTTGAGCCCAGATGTGCCTTTGAAAATCGAGCCTAAGGGCCTGGCCGGTTGGGCTGAGCAGTTAGTGTCGGCCTGCGGATCAAAGGGTCATGGGTTCGATTCCAGTCAAGGGCACGTGCCTTGGTTGTGGTTCCATCCCAACCCTGGTCAGGGTCGTGCAGGAGGCAACCAGTCAATGTCTCTCTTGCACTGATGTCTCTCTCTCTCGCTCTCCCTTCCCTGACTCTATCTGAAAATCAATGGAAGAATATCCTGGGGTGAGGATTAAAAAACATTTTTTTTAATAAATGAATAAAATAGTGCCCAGGCATCTCTTCTACTTCTCTGACTATTTATCTTCACTAAATCCCATCACAGTCGTCAGACCAAGCTCTGATGACCCCTTACCTACTCAGCTTCCCTCCTTCAGGGCTGGTCCTGAGCTAGAATGGGTGGATGAAGCGACAACCTACATAATGTGGCTGGGAGACAGTGAAAAAATCCTGCAAGGCACATAATATCCCATTCATTGTCATGTGCTGCCATCTCTCCTACTAAATTGGTAATTTAAAAAATGGGGAAAATATCATTTAGATGTGATTCAAATTCTGGTTCTTGCACTTAAATCTGATTGACCTTACACAACTCCTTTAACTTTGTTGGACCTTACTTTTTTAAAAATGTGGACAATAAGCTCAGTCATCTTCCCTGCTACCCTAGTTGGAATATCGCAATGTATCAGGAAAAGTTCAAGGTATCCATTGTAGTCTGATACTTCAATTTTTGTTCTTTATCACACTAATTTCTATAATATGGGTTCCAAATAATGAGTACATGTCCTGTTACTTTCGTCTGCTGTCCATGATAAACACAGATGATAAGCTACGACACTGTTTCTTGCTGAGCTCAAATTGACCCTCAGATTTTTTCTCAACACAAGGACTTGCCTCAGTAATGAGAGGAAATTAGCCTTTGAATAAACATTGCTCTGGTCTCACCTAACAAACATTAAAAGCAAGGTTCAAAGGATAGCTCTATCTATCTATTTATTCATCCAACTATCCATCCACTCACTCATCTATCCATCATCCACGCATCATCAATCTATCTATCCATCTATCCATTTATCTATTAAACACCCAACATAGTAAACTTTATATCTGCCATTCAATGGAGAATTACCAGGTATGCAAACAAACACTAAAATAAAACAATGAGGGGAAAGATCAGCCAATTTAAATTCATCCTGGACACAGATGTTAGAATTAGCAGACAACATTAAAAAGTTATTATAACTCTATTTCATGTTTTAAAAAGTATGTACAAGTAAGATATAAATAGAAACAAAATCAAATTTCTTGTCTAATCTAACGTGTTTGAGAGAAAAATGGCTGAAGATAAGACACAACTAAAAAAAATAGTAAACTTGAAGACAGAAATAGAAATGATGCAAAAATGGACAGATTGAAGTCTTAAAAAATAAAAAGAGCATTTGTGAGCTGTAGGACAATATCAAGTGACCTAATATACACTATAGTAGAGTACCCAACAGGGGAAAAGGAAGAGTACAGAAAAAAATAATGGCAAGTTTTATTAAAACCATAAAGACACGGATTTGAGAAGCTCTATGAGCCTCAAACATAAGGGGAAAAAAAACAGCTTACAGTCCTGAGCTGTTTGGCTCAGCAGTTAGAGCATTGGCCCATGGACCAAAGGGTCTCGGAGTCTTGGGTTCAGTTCCCAGTCAAGGGCATGTACCTAGGTTGCAGGTTTGACCCCTGGCCTTGGTTGGGGTTGTGTGGGAGGCAACCGGTCGATGTGTTTCTCTCACATTGATGTTTCTCTCTCTCTCTCCCTTCCTCCCTCCCTTCTACTTTATCTTAAAAAAATCAATGGAAAATGTCCTTGGGTAAGAATTACCAAAAGAAAAAGAAAAAACCCTACAGCAAAGCACAGCATAATCAAATTTCTTAAAACCAATGACTTAGGAGAAATTTATAAAATATTCAGGGGAAAAAGGATATGTTAAACACAAAGAAGCAAACATAAGGATTACAGCAAATTTAATATAAAAAACAAACTAAAAAGACAATGAAACAACATTTCAAAGTACTGAATGAAAAAAAAAAAACTGTCAACTATAGAATTTGATACCCAGCAAAAATATATTTTCAAACATTAAGGCAAAATGAAGACTTTTTTTTTCAGACATACAAACACTGAAAGAATTTATTACCTGTAGATGGTGAAGTTACACCACAAGAAATTATAAAAGAAATACTTCAGGCAGAAGAAAAGTCAGATGGAAATATACATGTAAACCAGTGTTTCTTGACTGTTTTTCAATATCACCCCCCTACCGAGGCTTTGAGATTTTTTCCCCCTAATTGTCACCTCAAAAAAATGTTATACCACATTGTACTCTGTATATTTGGTTTTGTACTGTATATCTGTGCTTTCTACATTAAATGTGATATCCCTCCCTCCCAGAAACAAATCTCACCCACCTGGAGGGTGATACTATCTCCATTGATAATAAATAATGTATCACTTCTCTATTGCTGCAGCTAAAAATAGTAGTAGTAGTAGTAATAATAATAATAATAATAGTAATAAAACACACACACCACAAACTTGCTGGCTTAAAACAACGCACATTTATTAACTTACAGTTCTGGAGGTCAGAAGTCTGACATGGGTCTCACAAGGCTAAAATCAAGGTGTCGGCAGGGCTGTGTTCTCTTCTGAAGCCTCAAAAGGAGAATGTTTCCTTTCCTTTCCCAGCTTCTAGAGGTCAACTACATTCCTTGGCTTATGAATCCCTCTTCCACCATCAAGCCAATAATGTTACAACCCTTTGACCACTTTTTTAATAGTCATATCTCCTTCTGACCTCAGCCTCTGAATTCATATAGGAAAGGTTCTTAACTTCCTGAGAATCATGTAAGTAGGATGGATCCATCTGAATAATCCAGGATAATGTTCTCATCTCAACATCCTTAATATTAATCATATATACAAAGTCCTTTTTGCTAAAACACAGTCAGAGGTTCTGAGAATTAGGACATGGATGTGTTTGGAGGAAGAGGGAATTATTATTCTGCCTATCACACATTATTTAAACAAAGAAATAAATAGCACAGAAACAGCAACGGTATGGGTAATATAAGATTACGTCCTGATTTTTTAAGTCCTTAAAATATAAATAATTGTTAAAAAATAATAACTATGCAGCTCATGGTTTATAGCTTATCTAAAAGTAAAATGTATTATAACAATAGCACAGAGGCCCAGAGGGATGTAAGTATACCATCCCAGCGGCCTTATAATGTACATGAAGTGTATAATATCTGAAGGTAGACTGTGATAAGTTAAGAAAGTGTACTATAAACCCTAAAGCAACATGAAAATAAAACAATAGAGATTTATAGTTAATGACTAAAAGGAACAACACAGAATTATAAAGCTATTCACTTATCTAAAAAGAAAGCACAAAAATAAAAACAGAGCAATGAGATTAGATAGAAAACAAAGAGAAAGATAGTAGATCTTTCTATATTGATAAACATAATAAATGTAAATGGTTTATATGCCCTAACTAGAGGCTGAGATTGTCAGATTGATTCAAAAGTAAGACATAACTAAACTCAATGCTCTGATTGACATCTTGCATCCTTAAATCAGGGTTGGAGCCCCAGAGAATACAGACTTTGAGGAGAGAGAGTGCGATTCTCCAGGAGGCAATCTTGATAGAATTTCTGGAAGAAGAGTAAATGGGCACTGGGAGGAAAACATCAACTCATGATGTCCTCCTCAATGGCTCTTCCTAATGTGGAAAATAATATTCCTCCCTTCCTATTTTTTCCCAGTGGAGGGCAACTTTGGATGAACTCCTCTCTTGATCATTTTAAGAGGCTTTCATAAAAAAAAAAAAAAAAAAAATTCTCTTCTATTCCTATCTCTTTTCCTGAATCTTTCTCTCCTCCTAGCTCACTAGATGGTCATTTGTGTTTATCAGTTAGTCTGGCCACCTTAAGCATAAAAAAAACATCTAATTTGACCAAATATAGCCTATGAAGTGCTCAAAAAAGAGCAATATCTTCAAACATCTCTCCTCTAGACTGTCAGCTGCACAAACGGCACTATGTATCCACCTCCCATTCATTCATTCTCTCACTCGTTCATGACCAAGCTCAAATGTCACCCCTCTATAAAACCTCCTAGATCCTCCCACGGAGTGGTGGCCACACCGTCCTCTAGGTCCCTGCAACATGTGTGAAACCCCATGATTCACTTTTTCTTTCTCTCGCTTCTCCCACAAGAGTGAACTATTTACTCTAGAGAAAAACTTTATCATGCTAGTTCTTCTTGTCTAGCAGGAAGCCTAGTATATCACAGATTCTTAGTATTTTCTGAACTAACCAATAAAGACATGAGTGAATGAATGGCAGCATCCCATTCTCCCTACTTACCTGTGTCTCCAAGAAGGCTAACAGGTTCCATCTCTAGGGCCTACTGTGAATTACACGGAGTGGCTCTCTGGAGCTTTGTCTTCATAAGGATCATGAGCTCATTAGAAAGAGTGCCGCAATGGATTAGTGATGTCTGGCATGGTTGCTGGAGTGGTGAGAAATAACACACGTGATAAGCCTCTGCAGATGCTGCCTTTTGCTATATCCTTTGGCCAGTTTTGTCTTTTGACCAACTTACTGGTCATATTCCAGGGCTGAACCCAGCAGGGCTAAGTCTAGCCACAGAGATTTTGGTCAAGAAATAGCCAGGATAATCAAGAAACAAAAGCCTATCAGGTCAATTTTCTTGTAAATTGCTGATGAAAAAAAAAAAAGGTGCTGAGGTCACTGATCCTGTCATCACTGATCAATCAATCCAGTGCCCTGAACCCAGAGCCCAGCTGAGTCCATGTTGACTCCTCCGAGGGTTACCACGACCCAGCAGACAAAGACAAATACAGCTGGACCCTTATATGTTCCTCCCTGCTTCTACAGCCCCAGCCTATTTTTATTTTTATACAAATTACAGGGCATAAACCATTTCCTGTGAATACCAGCCCCTGCTCAAGTTTTTCTTCCTGGGAGGGAAATATTTGCTGACATGCAGCTAAACAGTTCTCTCCTTAATACAGTCCCATCTCACAGAGCCAAGCAGAAAGCTCCAAATGCATCTAAACCTTCCCAGTGTGAGCCCTGTTGGAACATCCTCCTGAGCCCAGAGCAGACACATTGGCAGATGTCCTCTCCCTTCTCCACACAGCATCTCTCCCTTTGCCCCAATCATCTTGCTTCTCACTTTCTTCCAGTCTTACCTGACTTCCAGGTGATGAAAAGATTCGCATCCTTTGCAGCCTACCCAACCAGCCTTCCCAGGAAACACTTGGAGGTGCCCCTCCCTGTACACAGTCCACACCCCAATAGAATGGCTATCACAGGTTTTGCTTCTGGAGGATCTCAAGGGACAGTGTGCAAACTCTGTTCTGAGTGCTTCTCACCACTCTGGCTTTCTCAGGTCTCTGTTCCCTTCTTGACTGTTGCAGTGGGTATTTCCCAAGAGAGTATGTGTCCTTTCTGTTGATGGCCCCATAGTTGAGTCATTTTTTTGTACTAGCACTACCTCGTTTAGTGGTGGTGGTCCATGCCCAGCAGCGCACACCTGTTCTTGTATCTTCCTGGGCCTACCTAGCAGACAATGAGGGCATCCCCTCCAGACAGCACATTTTATCCTGAGAGATGTGCACTTCTCATTTTCAACTTAATCACCGATATGCACAGGAAGGAAGAGAGAGGGGATGCAATAACAAAGCCTCAGACGGCCCCGGAGCCCCACATCAGCTCCACCATGAGGAATTCCAGGTCAGTGAAGGACAAAGGGGCCACGTTTTCTTCCTGCTAATTAGGAATGAAACTTCCCTGCAAAGGGCTATGAACTGATTCCTCGGATATTCTGCATCCCTTAGAAACAAACTTCTCCTTTTTTTGAGAGAATGAAAACAATAGGTGTTGTTTTCCAGAACGATGAGTTTCCTGAGCCTTGCCTATAGCCACAGCCGTGAAGGATTTAACTGAAGTTTTGAAGAGCAGACCGAGACCAGAAATCTGTGTTGGCACAGGGCCTAGTACATCGAAAGTACTTAATAAATGCTCGTTATATGGCTGAATAAATGCATTAATGAATTAATTTATTTGGGTCTGCAAATGTCTACAAATCTATATTTGTATCTGTCTTACCACTATCTCTTTGAACTGGTTTTGTGTGTGGCTACACACACACACACACACACACACACTCTCACTACCCAAAGCCAATTAAATGAATCTTGGGTCTGATTGAACAGTCTCCCTGGTCTTTCCTTGAATGCCCATCCTACTCAACTCTGCTCAACACTGGGCATTAAGGAGGTAAAATGTCAGGCTTCTGTGTGTGTGTGTGTGTGTGTGTGTGTGTGTGTGTGCGTGCGTGTGTGTGTGTGTGTGTGTGTGTAGGGAGGGGGATCATGCAGACCAGCTCTTCTACTCAGCATGCTGGACCACTCCAGATTTACTCACTATTTTAGATCCATTAGCTAGAGCCACTGATATCTTCCTCTTGAGGCTCTGAAGCATTTCATCCTGAGCTAATTCCAAGCAAGGGTACCATGCATCAGCTTTGTTAACCATTCCACTAGAAATGCAGAAGAGAAAAGGTAGGAGTTCCAGGGCAGAGATCAGCAAAGCAGAGGCCTTAACATGGAAACATCAGAGAAAGCAAATTTGTCTTCAAAGTCAGAGACTGGGTTCAAATCCTGATCCTACCATTTACTAAATGTTGTATCTTGAGCAAACTGTAAGCCTCTCTTGAACCCAGTCTTTTTCATCTTGAAAATAGTTATACGAATAGTACCACCTTGAAGGGGATGCTGTGAACATTGAATGAGATCATCTCTACAGGCACTTAGCTTGCTGCCTGGCACATAATTCATGAAGTAGTCAGGCAAGGGAATTCATTAGTTAACCACTTGGTTCAGGAGTGAAAACTCAAGACGGTTTCTCATAAGGGTATCAGGTAGAATCCAAGCATCCTGACCACATTTTTGACACATGGTGGAGATGACGATGCTAGGAATAGAATGTGCTAGAAGGGAGAATGTTAACGTCGGAGCTCAAATTCCAGATGTTTTTGGTAGACACAGAACTCTCTAGCTCAAAATGTAAATATTGGCACATTAAACAGCAAATAGACTAAATACAGTGTGGTATCCTGGATGAAATCCGGGAACAAAAAATGACAATAGCAGAAAACTGGTGAAATTCAAACAGAGTCTGGAGTTTAGTTAATAGTAATGTATCCCCGTTCGTTTCGTAGTTCTGACAAAGGCACCATGGTTATAAAAGATGTTAACATTAGGGGGAGCTGGTGAAAGGTATACAGGGACCCTCTTCATTAGCTTTGAGATGTTTCTGTACATCAAAGGTGATTCTAAAATTAAAAAGTTTATTTTACAAAAAATTAAATAGATGTTTTGACCTATGGAGAACTTTCCACAATGGACTCATTTAGATTTAAACTTATCTCTTTAATTTTTAGCATCCTGGGCAATACCTGAAGGAGAAGGAGGGCCTGGGTGCCACCCCCTCCCTGGGTGAACCAGCGTGAGAGTCCCTGTGCTGCCTCCTGTGGGCTGGCTTTTCTCATTTCTCTAGACCTAGCTGTGGTAGAGGGGGGGCCTGCTGCAGGCCAGAGCCTGGTCACCAGCTTAGCTTAATCTCGGAGAAAGATGAGGTGTCAGAAGGGAAAAGTGGCCAACATTTGGTTTTCCTGAGCTCGTTTTTCTCAGAAAAGTCAATGGATGTCTTATGACTACGCGCACCCTCCCCCTCACACATCGTCCCCTCTGGACAACGTTCTTGGCTGTGGTTGTGAGAATGCGTAGCGGCTTCTTGCAAACCCTGATACAGGTCTCTGGATCACACCCTGATGGATGAGTAAGACAAGAGGTGAAGAGGACAAGGCGACATTTTCTTGAGCAGTGACACGGATTCCAGGATGGTTTTAAACCTTTTACATATTTATTAAAATCTCATCCCTTGAAATGAGGAAACTGTGGCTCAGAGAAACCAGGGGGTTTACTCAAGGCCACATCAACAGATACAAGGAGCCATAGAGAGGTAAATCCACACAGAAATTCCAGTTTCTCTCTGCTTCCCTCAGATACGTACACACATGCATATGGACATACACACATCTTCCCAAGAGGTCAGAACGTCTGACTTCACTAGGTATGTGCTGGGCAATTGCACTAAGTGCTTGACATGCATTTAATTCTAACAACACTTCTTTGTCATTACCCCCCTTTACAGAAGAGCTTAATAAAGACTAAAGAGCTTTAGTAACTTATTCAAGGTTACGTAGGTGGCAGGGTTTGAATACATACTCAACCAATATGATTCCAGAGCCTGAAATTTTAATTACTTCATCACTCAATGAGTGTTTGTTGAGTGAATGGATGAATGAATGAATGAATGAATGAATGAATGAATGAATGAATGAATGAACACCTTTGCTAGAGGAGTGCATAATGGTCTCAATAATACTGTGCCCTGGATCTTATCTCCAGAACATGTGCAATAACTTCAAACCCTGCTAGAGAGTGAGGCGGCAGCTGTGAATCTTCCTAGTCTTGGTCAGGATCTGGAAGGATACCAAGGAAGGCAAAATCACGGGCAGCGGAAAAAAAGGAAGAACTTTCACCACCACTGACATCATTAAAAAATGAGCTGAGCAGTGATGACAGCTATAAACTGAGTCCATCTAACTTTTTAGAGCAGAAATAGTGGCTAGACTAAGAGAAGGGGTTGGAAATCCCCCTCTCCTTGTTTTCCACTCCTACCATGTGGCTCTCAACAGGCAATGTCTGGAAAGGACCGAGAAGTGCTCCATGAGGGAGGCTCCAGAGTATCTTGAGAGACATGGTAGGTGTGGATACAGCATGCCGACTGCAGGTTGGGTAGCAGGAAGGTGCCTTAGCAGGTGGCTGAGCTGAGCATTATCTCCTGCAGGTCTCCCTTTCATTTTCGCTGAGGTGGACAGTCCCAGCAAGACTAGTGAATGCCCTGCTCACTGCTTACCTTTGTCTTTTCCTCTTCTCTCCCTTCTCTAGAGGGCTTGACAGGTACTGAACGTGTGACAAGGAGAAAAATACCACCCAAGGCATTTTAATTGATAGAACACAAGATGTAAAGGAAAACTCTTTTCTCCTCATTAGCTGCTGGTATGAGATTGTGGGTAAGATATTCCACTCCCTGGGCCTCTTTCTTAACCTAAGAAATGGGATAACAGTCCCTAACTCCCATGGTTATTCTGAGACATAGACATCAGCTCTCCAGAGTCCCTAGCGCCACACACGGCAGAGTAGATGCCCTAAACAACTTGTTTTTATATTTTTATCTTTACGGTCATCATTGTCTATTTTATAAAACCTATTTACTTAAGCAGAGTCTCCTAGTCACATGCCACCCAAACACAAGGACTGAGGCCACATGTCTCAAAAATCCTAATACCACCCAGGCAGATGAAAGCCTTAATAGGGCTTATCATCAGAGTGGAGAGATGAGAAGGTTCAGCTGGGCTGGAAAAAGAAACAGTGTCTAAGCTGGCAGAAGGAGGCCTTTCGGAGCTTCTAAGTCCATTGTCTGATCCAGTCGGCTAGAGAGGGGAATGCCATCTCAGACTCAGTTGGTCTCATGAGAGGGTCTTTGTAATCAGTAGTCAGATTGGCAATGAAGTTCAACCTGAGCTCTGGACATGGACAGATTGATGAGCAAGAACACTCACCACCAACAAACACAAAAATAAATTAAACTTTATATTTTGTAGACATTACCTTTGACTTTTTTTCCCCCTCCTGCTTGGTCTAACTCTAATGGATTCAGTTTTAAAATGGGACAAAACAGTATACTGAAACCAAAGAACCTGTCCCAGGGCTCCAGGTGGAGCAAAAAGACTGGAAAGAAGCTAGTCCCTCTCAATCATGGGTACCTCCTGACAAAAACTAGGATTGTGGTCAGTGAGATGATGACCAGTGAGCATCCTTACCCTTACAGGGTACAGATAGGGCTCTCCTGTTGAGGTACTTGGGAGAGGGATGGGTGGTTCTTGAATTTCAGGGCAGCAATTGTGTGCAAAAGCAGAATGGAGAAAACTGTATAACACCAACACAAACAATAATGACAACTAACAATAATAATAGTACTACAACCAGCAACAACAATAATAGTACCAAATATCGAGATGGAGCTTGAACACCTGGCAGAGGGAAGAAGGGAAGAAGTAGAGGGGAAGAAAAGGAAGAGATGGAGATATCTCATAGCTAGTAGGTGTCAGAGGTGGAACTGTGGACCAGACTTGCTGGTATGTTGTCCCAGGCTGGTCCTGGGAGTGAGTGTGGTATGGGCGTTAGGCTGGACTTGGGGGTTGGCTCCACAGTCAAGATCCACTCCATGGAGTGATGGCCTAATTTACCTTGGACTTCAGTTCTCTTGATCCATTTTCTGCAGGATTGTGTTCTTTCTTCCTTCTTTCAGTTTTCCTTGCAGTGATTCTCATCTGACTTGTTTTGTGTCCCTACATCTTCTTTCTTCTTAAGCTGGAAGTGTTTTTTTCTCTTTTGAGGCAGTTGTTTCTAATAAACCCTTGCTTGTTTTCTTAAGTTGTTCAGTTATTTTAAGTTTCTTCCTCCACAGCCTTCTGTGTGCATTTTTGCTTCCCAGCTGGGTCGCTTGGTCCTCTCCATTTCTGGAATGAAGACAAAGGAAGGTATTAGACAGAAATGTCCAGAGCCCGGCCTGCTCCTGGGAGAGAAAGGCATGATGAAGGATTAAATCACATCTGTTGATCTTTCCAGAACTTATACTGTATCTAAGATCAACTAGTAACACAGCTGGAGACATCTTGAATGGTCACTAGGACAATCGAATGTCCTAGTTTCTATAAAGGCAGTCTAGTTTACACTGAGTGAGACCTTCAACCTGAGTGCTTCTGTGTGTGTCTATCAGTCAGGATCCTAAGAGCAGACAGCACATTCAAATTGGACAGCTTAATAAGAGTTTAATAAAAGGACACTTTACAAAGGTGTAGAATGGCTGTAAAGAAACACCAGGAGCAGAGCTCGGTTACCACCTATAGTCCTGAAGGGATGAGCATGAGAAGCAGTTGGAGAGAATGGGCCGTATCTCAGGAGCTGCCATCCTGGCCAATGGATGCAGCAAGCCTTGGGATTCATAGGAAGGGAAATGACAGAATATAAGCTTTTTCCCTGCTCTCATTGTTCTCTGAACTATCCTCCTAGAGCTCCCCATTGGCTGCCCTCAATCAGAAGCCAGAAGTCAAAAGAACCTGTTGAAGCTGTGAGTATTACTCAGACTTCTGGGTCACAGACCAGGCTGAGAATGGGTGGAGAACAGACTTGGAGAGGCAAATGCAAGGTATTTGGGAGAGTGAACATGCAGGTGCATATACCTCTGTGCTCACATATGCATGCACAGATGTGCATAAGTGTGTACTAGGCTGATGAAAACAAATGTGTGTTTTTTCCTTTAAGGAGAGAGTCATTCAGGGACAACCCCTTGCTGTTTGCTCTTTCTAGACTACTGAGTAGCCTGTTTTCCTCTCATTCTAGTTACTGAATGCTTGAAGAGTAGGCCGAGTACTGGGAAGTGAGAATCTACTCTGGGAGCCTATGTGTAGAAACTATCTTCAGATAACAAGATGGCAAAAAGGTTTCAATGTAAAAATGAGATATGTCAAGAGGAACAACCTGTTCTTGCTTCTGAAGAACTCACTCCAGGAGAAGGAAAATCAAATGCGGGTGAACGCTTCTATTTGAAAAGGTACATACCAACCACCTCATCTGAGCAGATGGTCATAGAACTGTATTCAAATGATGGGGTATTAGGGAAGAAGGGGATTTATCCGGGAGCTTCAGGTGAGAGTGACACCAAAATCTGGATTGAGTCAAGAACTCAGTAGAGACCTAAAGTGGAATTCCAACTCTGACAGTGATGCCAAGTTGATAAGTTACATAGTTGGCACATTACACATACTCTTTTTCTTTTCCCTTTATTGATTTTAGAGAGAGAGGAAGTGAGAAGGAGAGAGAGACAGAAACATCCATGAGAGAGAACATTGATTGGCCGCCTCCTGCATGCCTCCCACTGGGGATCGGGCCCACAACCTGGGCATATGCCCTGACCGGGAATCGAACCAGCGACCTCCTGGTGAATGGGTTGACTCTCAACCACTCAGCCACACCAGCTGGACTAAACTCTTTCACACAACACATTATCCATATCCCTGTTATTTCACTCTTACTTTGGGGTGTGCTGTTGGCATGCCTCTCTCTATCAGTAACTCATGAAGGCCTTGCTGACCACCAGAGCCTTAGCCACAGCAATAGTGTGTTGAACAAATGAACACTCTATCTGTCCATTTCAAAGCCTTTCCATGGGACTAGGGTTCATCTATGAGTTCCACTGGGTCGAGTTAGGAAAGATCTATCCATGCCATTCAGGCTTCATTTTAACCAACTGCTCCGCAGGGTCCAAGCCATGAATTTACTTTCATGTCCAGGAAAAGGCCATCTTTTTGGTGAGTTTGCAGGTGGACAAGACTCATCACACTTGACCTGGATTCACCCCCAGCTCCTGCATTCTTGGTTCAGCGCTTTCCAAGGCCCAACTCATTGAGTTCTAATGTATTCTTCTGCCTTTGCTCCACCAAGGTCCTCTTTCGAATCTAGGCTTCAAATGGACAACTCCATGCATGCTGCCATTTTTTAAAGTCACAGTTTCCTTTTTTTTTTTTTCTTCTTCTTCTTCAAAGAATTTACTTCCTTAATTCCTTTTCTCTAAGGAGTTGCAGAGACCTGAGACAGGAAAAAGAGACATAAACATGGTATCTAATCCTTGCCCTTCCATTTCCACAACCACTCTCATATCATAGTCCTCATCTTATAAGGAGAAGCTGGATCACAGAAGTCATGACTTAGCCAAGGTCTTGTGGTGAGTCAGCAGCAGTTCTGAAGTTTGAACCCTGATCAGTCTCTAACACAGCCTTCCAGGCCACCGAGAACAACGGAGTCCCCCTTCACCCCAAGGCCTTCTGGCACTGCATCAGTCTGAAAGGGCTGAACGTGAAGAAAGGCCACCACTGTCTTTCCTGGCAAACCCTGCTTCCACTAGAATTTAATTTAGATTTAATAAAGTGCCTAATGAATCTTAATTAAACCCAAATTGAAATTAAACATGGGTTAGCAAGGTTTACTAGTGATGTGAGAGATCACACAATTCCACTTCCATAAATATTTTCCTAATAACAAATAATCATTTCATTAGTGAGGAAAGATGTTGCCATTACGTCTCAATTAAATTAAATTATCCATAATTTACTGGCATAGTTAACAGTATATGTTAATGAAAGAATATGTAATGCTTTTCTCCCCCTTGCTTGTTCCGAATGACACCAGTTGAGGGGATTTAAAAGGACACATTGTTCAATGGAATAGGGATATGGTCTGAAGCCAATGGAACCATCTCTGAGAGTCTGTCTTGTCCAATAACAGAGACAATGAGGCCAGGGAAAGAGAAGACATGGGGCCTTCCACCAATTCCATTTGGATTTCCACCAATGTCACAGCCACAAAATGGAGTACTTGTAAGGGTATGTGAAGAGATTGTGAACCTAGGGGAGCTCTGGCTTAAGAAAAAGGTGGGGAGAAAATTCAAACTCCTATATAAAATGGCTGATAACAGGTATAATAAATAAAGATGAAGGATGCTTAATATGAGAGAAGAAAAGAGGGCCAAACATGCTCGCCTAGTGGTGTGTGTGTGTGTGTGTGTGTGTGTGTGTGTGTGTGTTCGCAGTTTTTTATTTCTTCATGGCTGAACTTGAACCATAAATATGAAAGAGATTGGTTGGTGCGTGTTCCAGGGCAAGGTCTATATAGATTTTTGGAACAAGGGGTCAAGTTTTACAGCGGGAGATAGGTTTCCAGCAAAGAAGATCAGGTGTTGGGGAAAGGACAACGGGTTTCAGAATAGGGCCCTAACTTGTGTTGTACCCCACAATACTGGTGTAGGGGGATAAGAAAGGGAATGTGAACAGAATTGGGTAACCTTTGCAGCAATTTGAGGAGTGTCAGAGATGCATATTCCCAACTGATATTTCCCAAATCCAAGAGGTAGCCCCTACGACCCTCCAAACTTTCCAGACTAGAAAACAGAGTGTCCCGTACACTCTCCACCAGTCACAGGATATTATCAAGAGCGGCACTGACTAACACTGTAGCTATGACTCACATGGGAGCCCGTGAAATATGGCTACTCCTAACTGAGACATACTGAGAGCATAAAGTATACACTGAGACTTAGGAAGAGATGTAAAGATCTCAGTAATCATTGTTTTCTACCATTTTTATGAATACTTATGTTATATTGATTGTATCAAAATAATGATATTTCGGATATATTGGCTAGTGAAAATATCCTTTTTAAAGTAATTTCTTCTGTTCCTTTTTATTTTATTCGATGTGATTACTAGACACATATTTCTATTAAACAGACCTGATCTAGATGGATCTACCTTACACAAAGCAATGGGCAGACTTCATTCTCCTTTGTGTGAACATTAATATACATACTTTCATGCATTAATCCATTTATTCAACAAATACGTTTGAATGTCTATTAGCAGACTCTGTGCTAGGTATTGGAGACACGGTGGTAAAAACAGTAGGCCCAGTGCAGTGTAGTTTACACACATCCATGCACGCAATTATACACCTACACAAAAACCCACGCTCATGTATATTCAGTGTGTGTACACAGACACAGATGGACACACAACACACACACATGCACACATGCAAAAATGCCAATGCAGGCAAACATGAATTAAAGCCACCATCAGGTTCTGAGAAACCAAGACTCCTTAACTTAGAAGACTTTAACTCTTCAGATAGTTTAACTACTTCTAGTGGTCAGCCAGGGACAATCACAACTGTATTTTCAGGAGGACAATCAGGAAATAGAAGTGTGGTCAAGGCCTCTGTCTATTATTTTGTCGAAACTAATAGATCAGTGTTCCAAATGAGAAGACCAAATGTGGCAGATTCACATCTATTTAATCATGGCTAAGCACACCAGGAAAGGCAGGCAGAGATGGTAGTTTTGTTTCCAAGGAAGCTCTTCTTCTTAGGTCTTAACTTCCTGGAGAATGAGAAAAGCTCACCCTGAGGCCTGAGGACAGATAAATCGGCTCAGCCCAGAGGCATGGGCTAGGCTGATGTTGGAACAATTTGGTGTAGTAATCTTATTCAAATAACTTTCTGGCTCATCCCTCAGGTTGTTGGCCTAGGAGTTAGGGGAGAGGAAAGAAATATATAGACAGGTCCAGACAGGACTCAGGAACCACACAAGTTTTTTTAATTAAAAGAAATTGATATAAATAAACTACAGGAAGAAAACTGGAAAAAACACAAATATGTGGAGTCTAAACAACATGCTAATAAACAACCAAGGATCAAAGAGGAAATAAAAAAGCTATCTTGAGACAAATGAAAACAAAAAAACAGCTTTTAAAAATTTATTGGATGCAGTAAAAGCAGTTCTAAGAGGGAAGTTCATAGCTGTGAAGGCCTACCTCAAGAAACAAGAACAATCCCAAATAAACAATCCAACTTTACACTTAAAGGAACTAGAAAAAGAACAAACAAAACCCAAAGTTAACAGAAGGAAGGAAATAATTAAGACCAGAGCAGAAATAAATAAAATAGCAATTAAGCAAGAAACAAGATCAAGAAACGAAAAGCTGGTTCTTTGAAAAGATAAACAAAATTGCAAACCCCTAGCCACAAAAATACAAAGCATCATTAAAGAATACGACACACAATTGTATGCCAACACATTCTACGATCTAGAAGAAATGAATAAAGAGCTACATGTTGAATAACTGGAAAAGAGAGAGAATAGCCAGTGGCATCCAAAAGTAGCAATTACAGAAAATAGCTACCACCTCTAGGGTTGCAGGAGCAAAGCAAAGAGATTTGAAGTGTGAAAACTTATAAACTCATAGGAGGTAACCCTGAAGCTAAAACTCAGACAACTGAGGAGGGTCTCCAGCCAGCCAGTGCTGATTGGAGGAGGGAGATTGTCTTAGCTGGCTTGGGCTGCCATAAAAAAAGTACTACAGAGTAGGTGGCTTAAACAACAGTTCTGGAAGTTGGAAAAGTCTGAGATCAAGGTTTCAGTAAGGTTTAGCTCTTAAATAGGGCTCTCTTCCTGGTTTGTAGACAGCTGCCTTCTCCCTGTTCCTCACGGGGCTGTGGGGGAGAGAACTCTGGTGTCTCTACCTCTTCCTGAGGACACCAGCCCTATTAGATCAGGGTTCCATCTTTGTGACTTCATTTAACCTTTATCACCTCCTTACAGGCTCTAGCTCTAAATACAGTTGTATTGGGAGTTAGGGCTTCAACATATGAAATTTGCGGAGGGGGGCGGAGACACATATATTCAGTTCAGGACAGGGCTTATGACAATGATTCTATAAATATCATTAAAAATGCTGCTAACTGGATTCAGCTGTTGAGATAGGAAAGAATTACTACTATCAGGATGAAGAAACGTTGTTTAGGGTATAGCTGAGAGAAACAGGAAGCAAAAAGAAACAGAAAAGAGCCTACCCCTCTCCTTCATCTTCCAGCCTCTCTCCCTCTCTCTAGCTCCCCCTACTGGCAGAGCCTCGCATGGAGCGAGGTGGTAAGCAAACGTGGTTTACAGAGCTCCAGCTCCAGCAACACAAAGCACAAAAATACAAACGTGGGTTTGAACACTTGAGAGGCAGTAGCTTGATATCCAGCACAGTAGCATAGAGCAAAACGAATGATGAAGAAATGAGCTGAACACCATCTCTGAAAGTTTATTGTGCACAACTGTATTCCCGGGGGGGAAGATCCCCAACAGAAATTAAATCCTTGGTCAAATATATTTTGGAAATCTTCATGTTCTCGCACTGCTGGGAATTCATAAAGATGCTCTAGAAGACCTGGTCTTTGATCAGCCCTGCAGTCAAGAGACCTGTTGTGTTTCTTTTAACCCAGAGTTCCCCAAGTATCTTTGACCACAGATGTTGTTTTTTGTTTGTTTATTTTTTTTATCTGTTTCTTTTCAGAACATCTATTAATTTTCAAAGCAATTTTCTAAACATTTTCTGCAAAACTTTGCAAAGTGTTGTAGCGGTGATGCTGGAGACACTACGTTCCCAAAATGTATGATTAACCGTGGACCGTGGTAGTGTGGCTCGTAGTCAAACAGGCTGCACTTTTCCTCCAATACTTAGTCTAATGACTGCTAAAGCTAAGTGGTGGGCAGGTGACCATCCATCCCAATGGGCTTTCCTATAACACAGAAGCCATGTGAGGACAGAAGACATTTTTTTCTCTTTCCTTTACTATTGTATTCCCAGCATCCATCCCAACGCGTAGGACATAGTAAATATCCTATAATATGAGCTGTAGGTTTCCAGGTGGAAGGAGGGGAGTGAATTATCAGCCCATGGAGTTGACCACAACACCTCCCGTGTTGATGAACATGGTAAACTATGGACCATAGTAGTTGTGTGGCAAGGAAGAAGGTCAAGGCTGTCCTACAGAAATGTAATGAGAACTACTGTGTAATTAAAAATGTTCTGGGAACTCCATTTCAAAAGTAAAAAGGAACAGATTGAATTCATTTTAATGATATATTTTAAGCAACACAACCTATCCAATGTTATCATTTCAATGATAATACAAGGATATTAATAATCAATTAGTAATTAGATATTAAAATTAAATTCATAATTTAAAAAGGTATGAGTAATCAATGTAAAGATATTAATGCAATACTTTGCAATTTTTTTCATCTTAAGTTCTTAAAATCTGGTGTGTATTTCTCTTTTATAGCACTTCTAAGTTTGGACTGGCCACATTTCAAGTGTTCCGAAGCCACCTGCGGCCACCTGGTTGGACAGCATGGATCTAGTGACCTCTAAAGTGCAACACAAAAGTAGGAGACAGGGGCAAGTTCTCAAATTTGCAAATGAAAGTTGAGCCAGAAGCCATTCCTAGTGGCAGCTATTGAATATTGTGAGGAAATCTGATTTAACTGACATTCTTCACACCTAAGTTCACGGTGGATGGGAAACAGTTCAAGTGACCAAAACAATAAAAACTTAGAGAGAGGTCATTTCACCACCATGGATTCTACTAGAATGGCTCGGGACATTTTAACACTTGAAAAATAATAAAATAGCCCGGCCGGTGTGGCTCAGTGGTTGAGCATCGACCCATGCACCAAGAGGTCACCAGTTTGATTCCTGGTCAGGGCACATGCCCAGGTTGTGGGCCTGATCCCCAATGGGGGGCATGCAGGAGGCAGCCGATCAATGTTCTCTCCCATTGATGTTTCTATCTTTCTCTTCCTCTCCCTTCCTCCCTCTCTAAAATCAATAAAGAAAAAATATTTATTAAAAAGAAAGAAAAATAATAAAATAAATTTTTAGAGAAAATAAAGACTGGGAAGTAGCATCATAATTAGAATTTCCCCTCCCTTCTCCCACCGCCAATAATCGCCATTGGCATGAGCTGTCTAGGGTAGGACTGTTTGGTGTATCAGCGTTTATAAACAGTTGTGGGGGCAAATGCCAAATCTGCTTACCCATTGTGAATCCCCAATGCTTAGGAAAGTGCCAATACCTTACTGGGTGCCCCCCCAATATTTGTGGAATGAATAAAATGAAAGAGAGGAGAGTAGACAGAAATTACAATTTTCCCGCCAGTTGACTACAGAGAGGTAGAGCCAGAAAGGAAAAAGGGAGGGGTCAATGCCACCTCCCTCCACATCCTTGCACAGGAACTGGGTGTTATTTTTGTAGACCATAAATTTGGTATTTTTTAAACATTATTTTAACTACACGTTCAAATCTAAAGTATGTTAACTATACATTCAAATCTAAACTACTTGTTTTCTGGAGCAGGAGAATGGTATTTGTTCTGGCTCACATATAAACACCTAGGGTATCTGCAAAGGCTTTTCACAGACAACAGCACAGTGAAGGCTGGGGGAGGGGTGGGAGTGGGGAGGAGGGGTCGATGGGGGGAAAAGGAGGGACATCTGTAATAAATAAATAATTAATTAATTTACAAAACAGAAAGACCAAGTTGTGGGCCAAATCCCCAGTGGGGGACATGCAGGAGGCGACCAATCGATGTTCTCTCTCATCGATGTTTCTATCTCTCTCTCCCTCTCCCTTCCTCTCTCTCTAAAATCAATAAAGAAAAAAAAATTTTTTTTTAAGTAAAAAGCAGAAAGAAGTGAAATGATAGTTAGATACTCTTCAGCTGCTAAAAGATCCAAGCCTAGCGTTCTACTAAATATTCAATAGCTAACTTCTATCATATACATTTTCCCAGAAAACAAAAAGAAGGGAAAAAAGACTCATTTTATAATTAGTGTAACCTTAATTTCAAAATTAAACTGACAGCTTAAAAAGAGAAATGATATACCATTCCTACTCTAGACAAAGATTCTAAAACTATAAATACCAGTATTTGGGACCGTATTATGTGCCCCCCACCCCGCATTCATGTATTAAAACTCTAACATCCAGCGTGACTGTATTTAGAAACAGGGCCTTTAGGAGATAATTAAGATTAAATTAGGTCGTGAGGGTAGGACCCTCATCCCATAGGATTGGTGGCTTTAGGAGAAGAGGAAGAGAGAGGTGTCTCTCTCCACGCCTCTCTCTCCACGCACTCACAGGGAGGACGTGGGAACACACCCGAGAGGGCAGCCACCTCCCAGCCAGGAAGGGACCTCTCAGCAGAAACCGAGCCTGCTGGCACCTTGATCTCAGACATCCAGCCTCCAGAACCAAGAGAAAACAAATGTCTGTTGTTTAAGCCAAAAAAGGGGTGGTGCCCTTATCTGGGCAAAGTTCTTAGATGCAGGAGTCTCTAAGACCCTTGTGAATAGGATAACAGTTCTGTTGATCCTGCCCCCCAGGGGGTAGAAACAGCTGGACTCTTGCAGTACAAGGAACCCCTGCCTAAGGCTGAGTGAGCCTTCATGGCTCTCTGTCCCTGGGCAGGACCAGGGTTTGTAGGACCACCAGCTCTGTGTTGGAAGGGATGGTGTGCGAACCTTTTGAAGCCCTCTTGCCCGAGGTAAACAACACCTCGTCTCCAGTCCTTCTGAAAGGGAAAACAAATCCATCCAAAAAGGCACTTTTGCAAAATACCAATTTGTTAAAGTATGAGGTATTTTCTCTATGCACATAGCACGTCTTTTACGGGGAGAAAAGAGACCGAAGGCACTCCTGTCTGGGCTTTGTTAGCTATTAATAGTGTTTCTGTCGGAGAGAAGTGAGGACATAGAGTTTTAATATTAAACAAATACTAATAAGTATTTCAGCTGGCTGGCTATTGTGAGCTGCAGACATCTGTACTTTTAATTAGCCCTTTCATAAATGTGACTATGAAATGTCACGTGATCACCCTTGAAACCAACACCTGGGACTTCGAAAGGACGGCCATTCAGTGTCCCAGGGCTTGGACAGCGCACACAGGGAAGTCCTGGCAATTGCATTAACGGCGTTATCAAGAGAGCTCCAGATTCTAATGATTTTCCTGTCTGGAAATTAAATAATAATATGAAAACAAAATCCATGAGGTCCAACAGGAAAGCACAAATATAACAGTGAGAATTTCCTGTCACGGGGACATTTCAAATTCCTACTGAAGGGATCCTGATGAAGTCCTCAGCCTCAGATGGCAGAGGGGCCTCAAGCTTGATTCTATTGAAGACCCTTTTGGGGTCTCTGGCTTCTAAATTCTCCTAGAGAAGTCATTATATCCAGTGGTTAATGTAATTAAATAGTTCTTGGTTTTTACCCTAGGGACACGTCATGAGAAATTCTACATTTTAGTTGTGAGTGTATGAAGGGCAATGACTATAAAATTACAGGTCCTCCCACTCACTGGGTCTGCACTGCCTCTTCTCTTTGGTCATGGCTGGTCAAAGGCTGCCATCACGAGCTCACAGGCCAGTGACTGCACATTCAGCATTTTGCAAGTCACGCCAACTTGATGGGGGAGAGAGAAGCACGACCTAGAAGCAGCCTTTGCTGATCTCAAATCCCTCAGGTTCACTGTGACTTTGATGACAAAGGCTTAATGCTGATTGCCTTCAGTCTGTTCTTTTTCTTAAATGAAGGTGTGTTTTTTTGAACTTGTCAATCCTTGTCATATATATATATATATATATATTTATTAACGGTGATTAATAGAGAAAAGTCTATGCAAACTGACAGTAGGTGAAGGTACCTCTTCATGTCTGTCACCTTCCCGTGTCAGGGAGTGTGACTTGTTATCAATGCTATTAAATTTCCCCTAATGGTATTGGGAAATGCTGCTACAGGTGATGGTCAGCCCTAATCAAGGACTATGAATCACTTATCTACTTTCCCATATGAATTGTGGGATGGATTTAGAATGCAAGTATTAAAGCATAATGGGAGAACTATTGTGTTTATTCTCAACAAACTTGCTCTAGGTAAAAAAAAAAAAAAAAAAAATGGTTTTGCTAGATGGTGGCCTAAGGGCACATTACAAATCCTGCACAAAGCTAAAGGCCCAGATGTACACTGCAAACCGCAGTTACTATCCACCAAATACAGAGCGTTGGGGGAAGATTGAGAGATCTTTGGTGGCTTCCAAACATTCCCTTACTCAAAACCCTAGCAGTGTATTTGAGAAAATATGTGCAAAAAATTCTGAGAGCCTTATAAATGTTCCCAAGTTTAGAGGGATGCTGACGGAGACACGGGAATGGGGTCAGAAAGTCAGAGGGCACCCGGCCGGTGTGGCTCAGTGGTTGAGAGCAACCCATGCACCAAGAGGTTGCCAGATCCATTCCTGGTCAGGGCACATGCCCAGGTTGTGGGCCCGATCCCCATTGGGGGGCATGCAGGAGGCAACCAATCGATGTTCCCTCTCATCGATGTTTTTTATCTCTCTCCCTCTCCCTTCCTCTCTCTCTAATATCAATAAAGAAAAAAAAATTTTTTTAGAAGTCAGAAGGCACCTCTTAGAGGTTTTTACCAGTCTCTGATGTCTTTATGGCTTCGTGGCTTCACTTCCCCCTAAAAATTGGTTTATTCTCACCTGCATAGGACAGTGGAATAGTATCTGAGGAGTAACACCTACTGGAGCCAGACCCCACCAAAAGCTCGAGGTCCCGTTGGTTCTGCTTTGATTAATATCCAGCGAAGGATGCAATCAACACCCTTCTTTCAGGGGCACAAAGTGCAAGGATCCCTGGTAGAAGCTGGGCTGTAGAATACAGCTTGTACTAAAGGTCAAAATAAGACTCTTTAAAAAAAAAATCTTTGCTCCAAATTTAAATGTTACCTTGCCAATCAGCCCCCAAGGGGCAACCCCTGTGTTATTATGTAGAAGAATTGAGGGAAGGAAAGATCTGGAAACAGGAGAAACGGAAGAGCGGCGCACCTGCCGCGGCCTTACGTACTCCACGGGAGCCAGAATGTGAAAACAATAAAGAAACAAAAGGCTCCTCAGGTCCTGACTTATAATAGCCACCTTTCCATTCATAAAGTATGGTCCCATGCATCGAATCCTTGGCTCCTTAGCACTATCGTAGAGCCTGTAAGAAGGGCATGGCCGGAGATGTAGCAACAAGAAAATACATGTTTCCTCTTTCTTATCCTTCAAGGTAGTGATGTCAGGAGAGGAGGCTGAAAATCCCCCTTCCCCTCCTCAAATGTTTCAAGAACATTTGTTAAAGGAAACAGTTCAGGTCATTTTCTATGAAGTGATACTTTATTTTTTATTGTTGTATAAAGGTTCTTTATATGATAAAGCTTTCATATGACACAGGTATTTACATATTTTAACTGTATTAATGGTTGTTTAATTGTTTAATATATAATCAAATCTATCCGTTTTCTTTTATGTTTTCGACCTTCTGTGATGTCCTTAGGGAGACTGATCGTACATAGATCCTATTCACCCATGTGGTCTTCTGGAACATTTTTAGAGAGTTGAACGAGTCTGAGAATCTGAAAAGTCATTCAAGGTCACAAGTAAGTAACAGAGCTGGAATTATGACACAAGCCTGCATGTGTGCAAATCTCGGGCTCCTTGTGTTATAGCATGCTGTCTCTCACAATCAAGGGTTTCATTCATTCATCTTTCCACTTGGAATGAAATTTCTCCTTCAGAGGCCCCGCCCTCCCTGTAAGGCAATGGGTCTTTTATGTGACATGTTTAGTTTAGGTTAACCTGACTTAACATAACCTTAATGTAACCTTAACTATAACAGCAAACCTGTTCTCTGAGGGATGGTGCATATATTTTATAAAACAAAAAACTTCATGCTCTCAAAGTGTCTACCCCATTTTCACTCAAAACTCAGCTTTTGATGAGAATACCAGCGTTTCTCTTTTTAGGTAACAGAAGAGGTGTAATGTGAAATGCAGACTCTCCTGAAAGTCGAAGGCTCCTGATAAACGTTCAGTCTGTTGTACATATGATCACATTAGAAACAGCAGGCCAATTCCATTTAAAATGCATGTTCTTTCAAGGCAGCGTCATAAAATACATTTATTCGTGTATACTTCACTCATTTTTTCACAATAACAACAAGAAGTACACGCATGATAAAACAAACATTCATTGGAGGCGCTCAGCCATTCAGTACCCACCTCCAGAACACAGCAGTGGAATTAATGTCTGGCATCCCCTACAGAGAGTGTCTTCTTTTCGTTTTGCATTTATGTGGCTACATATGTATAAGGTCTTTTCTTATAAAGCAATCCATGATAGAGATTAAGATGATTCATCCCAAGCCTATAGAAAATCATCCCCCAAAGTGATAAGAACATGGCTGGTGCCACAACGATGAATTTCTAATAAGAATCAATTCCAAAAATCACAGGGAGAAAGAGAACGGGAGATCTGTTGAAGAAAAGGAGGAAGAAGAGAGACCAAATCAGGGTAGTTTGGGCTCAAACCTGCTATCGAATAAATAATAGTCTTTTAACAAGAATGTCGTGTATTACATTAATCGTCTTCTTTCATGTTGACTCTTTCTCATGCCTTCTCTTTGAGATGAATGGAGAAAGTTCTATAAGGCATAACTTGAGTACCTGTATATGGAGGGCTCTGGGCAGGAAACTGCAGGAAACTGGCCACTCTCTCAGGATCCTGGGATGTCTAGGAACCTGAGCGAGCATGTAATTCAAGCATTTTAGGTTTTGACTCTGATCAGTACACAGCCCTCATTTACTATGGGTGTGCACAGATTACATTTTGGCTTGATCAGAAAGAGAAATACTATTGATTAGCAATGTCTGCTGTAGGCCTGGGACTCACGAGTGACAGTATGCCTGCTCTGTGTTGGACGCCTCTAATTTTTTTTTTATTATTAATTTACTTTTGTTACAGATGTTTCTCCTTTTTCCCCCATTGACACCCTCCTCCCCCTCCCTCCCTGCCCCGTCCCCAGTTTTGTTGTTCATGTCCATTGGTTATGAGTACCTGCGTACAAGTTCTATGGTTCATCGCTCCCCTCCCCCACCCCCTCTTCTGGCAATTTTCAGTCTGTACCCTACTTCCACGTCTCTGGGACTACCCTGTTCCTCAGACTGTTATGTTCATTACATTCCACAAATAAGTGAGATCATATGATATTTGTTTTTCTCTGCTTGGCTTGTTTCGCTTAGGATAATAGTTTCCAGGTCCCTCCATGTCGTCTCAAAGGATAAGAGCTCTTTCTTTCTTACAGCTGCATAGTACTCCATTGTGTATATGTACCACAGCTTTTTTATCCATTCATCTACTGATGGACACTTGGGCTGTTTCCAGATCTTAGCTATTGTAAATAGCTCTGCTATGAACATGGGGGTACATATATTCTTCCTGATTGGTGTTTCAGGCTTCTTAGGGTATATTCCTAGAAGTGGGATCACTGGGTCCAATGGCAGTTCAATTTTTAATTTTTTGAGGTAACACCATAGTGTTTTCCATAGTGGCTGCACCAGTCTGCACTCCCACCAGCAGTGTACTAGAGTCCCCTTTTCCCCACACCCTCGCCAACACTTGTTGTTTGATGCTTTGTTGATGGCGGCTATTCTGACAGGTGTGAGGTGATACCTCATTGTTGTTTTAATTTGCATCTCTCTGATGATTAGTGATATTGAGCATTTCTTCATATGTCTCTTGGCCATTTGTATTGGACGTCTCTAATTTAATCTAAACCTCCCATGGTGCAGATGTGGACACCGGGGCTCAGAGACGCTGGATCCAAGTCGCATAAGAGACAAATCACGACAAGAACCCAGTCTCCTACTTATAAAAGGACAGGTTTACAACTGGGTCTCAGACGTCCTGATTCTCAGCCCCACACTTTGATTCTCGTCCTGATTCTCGTCCCCACTCATCTTTCCTTTTCAAACATTTCCCACTAAATTTGCCGTCATTTTTTTTCTAGTAAAAACACATGCTGATTTTATCATGAGAATCAACCCCCTCCCCCAAAATTCAACCAAACTCTGATGTAAAGCAAAGAACATCTGTAGGTGCTCATCTCAAAATGAAAAAAAACTGAAAAGTATGCCCCACTCGGAACATCTCCCATCTTGAAAATGGGGAGTGGGGGCAGATAAAGGACAGAGTCATCTCCATAGTGTGCAATAGGCAGTATTGATCTGGCAGGGCCGCGAGCGTGTCGATGTTACACATGGCAGTGAACCCGACTGGAGCACAGCAGATAGTGTTGTTCAATAGTCATAAATAATAATTATGTACAGGGATTGTCTCGCCGATGCTCCGTTCTCCCGCCTTCAGGAATAATCAGAATCTGATTCTTCCAGAGACCTCCCTTCTCTCGTATTCTAACAAGGCCGTAATTCATTCCGGGACCATGGAAGGCACATACATCTCTCCTAAGTGTGCCTTCCACACAGGCACATAAAAGATCATGAGTTTAATTAAAGGTCATGACAGCATCCCGGCCTCAGGTCCTCTTCATTCCTAGTGACCCGAATGAAATCAGTGTCTGGCAGGTGCGGGGACAGGCTTCCACGGTCGTGGTCACGGTTTTATATCCCACCCGGAAAAAAGATTCTCAACACGCTTTGGGGTCGAGGCTTAGATCACCATCCAGGTTTCGTGTTTTCATTGAAGAGCAACGGTTCCCAATCCTCTCAAAATATTTCACGTAATTGTAAGAGCCACAAAATAACTAAATGAGGGCGTTTCATTTAGAACTCCTCACGGTGGGCCGGCACTCAGGTGAGCATCACCCAGTCATTCCCCTTGAAAGACGGAAACTGTTCGAGTTTCATAATCGCAAACAGAACCTGTCTGCAGTAGAGCACAGCTCCATCGGAGGTACGCCTGAAACCTCAGTGTCATCAGAAACGCAGCCTCTCATAGGGAAAAAATAAGTTACTGTGTCGGATGACCTAGCCTGGCATCCATTCTATGGTTTTGCTGGATTTATGAATTATAAGTCATTTTTTTTTTTTGCCTCGCTTGTAAATGAGGATAATGATAGCTAGCTCATAAGATTGGTAAGAATAAAATAAAAATATTGCCCTGGCCGGTTTGGCTCAGCGGTGGAGTGTCAGCCCGCGGACCAATGAGTCGCGGGTTCAATTCCAGCCAAGGGCACGTACCTCAGTTGTGGTTCCTCCCCGGCCCTGGTCGGGGTCGTGTGGGAGGCAACCAGTCAATGTGTCTCTCTCACATCAATGTTTCTCTCTCTCTCCCTGTCTCTCTCTACCAGAAGATAAATGGAAAAATATCCTTGGATGAGGATTAAAAAAATATATAAATATATATATATGGCAATTATGATTATGTCTCATGCAAAAATGCTAAATCATTTTTAATTATTTTGATTATATGTAAACTACTTTAATATTTATATAATTGCCATTCATTTAAAATGAGGTATTAGCATAATGTTGCAAAATGTACTATCATGTAAACTTTGAAATGGCACTTCCATATCATCCCAATTTCCTAGATCATACAAACACCCAAAGCAAAGAAAAGCTAAAATCCAGAAGGTGTGGTTGGTCAATGGAGACATCCTTTGCCAGTCGGAAAACGCTTGCCCTGTGGGAATATCTGCTGTCACAGGAGACAAGTGTGGTCATCTAGGTCATCTAATCCAACTTCAAAATCCTCATTCACCCCTGAAGAAAAAGCCTTGCCCGTGTGAGGCTAGCTACGGAGAAGGTGGACCCTGGGGTGCGAGGGGAGGGCGAGGAGGAGAGGGATGCAGGAGGAGACAGAGGCTCTGCAGATCAACAGAACCTCTCTAGGGTAATGGCCGCAGCTGCAGAGTCACAGAGCAGGGCTGGATGCAGGCTAGCTCCATCACTGCCAGGGACAAAGGGCCTCATCGGCCCTGTCAGCCTCAAGACCTCAATGGGCAGCTGCAACTGCTGGACACCCCTCCGTGTGCCAGACTACCTA